>CM048752.1:17759370-18031870 GCA_026315105.1 Locusta migratoria | reverse complement strand
AAATTCTGGAGTTCTTCTTCACTGTGAGTCCAAATCATAAAGATGTCGTCAATGAATCTATACCAAACTTTGGGTTGACAGGCTTGGGTATCCAGGAAGGCTTGCCCTTCAACACATTCTCTCTTCCTGTTGCCCGCCTGGTCTCAACCTCCGCTAAATTCTAATTCCCGCCCGCCATCTTTAACATCTTTGCCTCGGTTCTGTGGACAGAGCCTCTGCCTGAAGTGGCATCTCTGTCCAACTTCTTTGGTTTCTACAAATGTCTGCCTAAGTGTGTTTGGATGTGGATATGTGCGAGTGTGTATGTATTTGTTTACCTTCCTTTTTGTCCCCTAAGGTAAGTCCTTCCACTCCTGGGATTGGAATGGATCCTTTTCCACTTCCTTAAAACCCGTATCCTTCCCTTTCTCCTCTCCTTCCTCCCTCTTTTTCCCGAAGAAGCCACCACTGGTGGCGAAAGTTCGAATGGTTGTGTGTTTTTGTGTGTGTGTGGTGTTCCTATCGACGAGCCTGTACTTAGGTAAGTCAAAAATCTTTATTTTATATATATATATATATATATATATATATATATATATATATATATATATATATATATATATATTTTCCAGTCCCAGGAGTGGAAGGACTTACCTTAGGGGACAAAAAGGAAGTTAGACAAATACACACACACTCACACATATCCAAACACAAACACACCTAGACAGACATTTGTAAAAAGCCTTTAAGTGAAACTTAATGTGATTCCTGGAAATTCCCTGTGCCCAAATTGTTACTCAAAAATAGTTGTTGTGAATCCAGAACCAGAATCATGTAACCTTGTTAATGACTTTTATATTCCTAATGAGGAACCTGTTAGCAAATTGGATTTTGCTTGTTCTAAGTTAGACATATCTCCTGCTTCGAAAATAATAAAATGAAGTAGCAGAAAAAGAAGAGCAGCTATTGAAAATAAGGTACAACAAATTTCAGACAAAATATAATAATGGAAAGTCCAGGTTGGAATAAATAATATAGTGAGGACAGTTTACTACTCACCGCAAAGACGTGGCGACGAGCTGCGACAGGCACATACAAAAGACACACACATACAACACATTCAGCTATCGGCCATGGCCTTCTTCAGAAATAGAGCACTCACGCAATCACACAGGCACACAACACAGTCATACAACCATCACCTCCGACTGCCACACTTCGAATCACGCTCTGCAGCGAATCGGGGACGGGAGGGGTGGGGAGGGGGAGGGGATAGAAAGGTTACGTCACGGTGGTGGGGATGTGTTAGATGGGAATAACGAGATGCAGCTTAGGAATGGAGTGGGGAGGCGGGTGAGGGGAGAAAATAAAATAAAATAAAATAAAGTAAAGTAAAATAAAGTAAGATAATTCATGTACACTGCAAGTGCACAAGACCGACACACACACACACACACACACACACACACACACACACACACACACACACACACAAAAAATCAGGCGAGGTTTGGGATACAGAGGTAGGAACTGTAAGGTACGGAAAAAAAAACGCAAGCCTGATACCTCATTCCTCATAACCCTTACCAATTTCATCCTACTTAACAACTACTTTTCCTTTGAGGGGAAAGTTTACCATCAAATTCAAGGCACAGCCATTGGCACCCGCATGGCACCCTCCTATGCCAACCTGTTCATGGGCCGTCTGGAGGAATCCTTCCTAGCATCCCAAAACCTCAAGCCTCTGGCCTGGTTCCGGTTCATTGATGATATTTTCATGATCTGGACTCACGGCCAGGACACCCTATCCTCATTTCTTCAGAACCTCAATTCCTTCTCTCCCATCCACTTCACCTGGTCTTCCTCAACCAACCATGCCACATTCCTGGATGTCAACCTTTACCTCACTGATGGCTCCATCCACACTTCCGTCCATATTAAACCTACCAACCACCAACAGTACCTACATTTTGACAGTTGCCATCCCTTCCACGTCAAAAAATCCCTCCTTTACAGCCTGGCCACCCGTGGACGGCATATCTGCAGTGACAAGAATTCCCTTTCTGAATATGCTGAAGGTCTCACAAAGGCCTTCACAAAGGCCTTCACAAACAGAAACTACCCCACAGACCTAGTCCGCAAACAAATCTCCCGTGCCATATCCTCACACACCCCAAATCCTCTTCCTAACACTAGTAACCATCCACAAAAGAGCGCTCCCCTTGTCACCCAGTACTACCCTGGTCTCGAACAACTAAATTCCATCCTTCGCCAAGGTTTTGATTTTCTATCCTCATGCCCTGAAATGAGAGACATCCTGCCCAAGATCCTTCCCACCCCTCCTAAAGTGGTGTTCCGTCGCCCTCCCAACCTTCACAACATCTTAGTTCATCCTTATGCCACCCCGAAACCCAGCTCACTGCCACAGGGATCATATCCTTGTGGAAGACCCCGCTGCAAGACCTGTCCAATCCACCCACCCAGCACTTCCTATTCCAGTCCTGTCACAGGCTTATCCTACCCTATCAGAGGCCGGGCCACTTGTGAAAGCAGCCACGTAATTTACCAACTGTGCTGCAAGCACTGTACAGCTTTCTATATTGGCATGACCACCAACCAGCTGTCCATTAGGATGAATGGCCACCGCCAAACCGTGGCCAAAAACAAGGTGGACCACCCTGTGGCACAGCATGCAGCGGAGCACATGCTTGATTTCAATGGCTGCTTCACAACCCGGGCCATCTGGATCCTCCCATCCACCACCAGCTTTTCTGAACTACACAGATGGGAGTTATCCCTACAATACATTCTCCGATCCCGAAATCAACCAGGCCTCAACCTACGATAACTTCCCTATGTATGTATGTATGTATTTATTTATTTTTTTTTTTTTTTTTTCCGTACCTTACAGTTCCTACCTCTGTATCCCAAACCTCGCCTGATTTGAGTGGTGTGTGATCGTGTGTGTGTGTGTGTGTGTGTGTGTGTGTGTGTGTGTGTGTGTGTGTGTGTGTGTGTGTGTGTGTCCGTGCATGTGTATGTGTGTGTATGTGGTCTTGTGCACTTGCAGTGTACATGAATTATCTTACTTTATTTTACTTTACTTTATTTTATTTTATTTTATTTTCTCCCCTCACCCGCCTCCCCACTCAATTCCTAAGCTGCATCTCGTTATTCCCATCTAACACATCCCCACCACCGTGACGTAACCTTTCTATCCCCTCCCCCTCCCCTCCCCTCCCGTCCACGATTCGCTGCAGAGCGTGATTCGAAGTGTGGCAGTCGGAGGTGATGGTTGTATGACTGTGTTGTGTGCCTGTGTGATTGCGTGAGTGCTCTATTTCTGAAGAAGGCCATGGCCGATAGCTGAATGTGTTGTATGTGTGTGTCTTTTGTATGTGCCTGTCGCAGCTCGTCGCCACGTCTTTGCGGTGAGTAGTAAACTGTCCTCACTATATTATAAATTTCAGACAAAATTAGAAAAGACATGCTTTAATAATACAGAGAGCAATATTATTGCTAAAGAAGAAGAAAACCTACCACTAGCATCATCTGACACTGAATATTGGAGATTAATAGAGAAATTAAAAATTAAATGTTCAGTGACATCTAAAGAGGAAAAATTAAAAATTTTAAGTTTGCTCTCTGACTCATGGTTAAGAGAAAAAATAGTTCGAATATTCAACGTTTCTCATCGTTTCGTTAACCTAACTTGAAAATTAGTGAAAGAGCAAGTTCCAGTTTTAGGAAAGAAGAAAGGAGTAGGTGTAAGTGTGAAACAATTACAATGATCCAGCAGTTTTTTGAAGATGATGAAAACAGTAGAATGTGCCCAGGTTGCAAAGATAGCAAAAGAGTTGTTATAAACGGAGTTAAAGTAACAAAGCAGAAACAACTAGTGCTGTCAAATTTAAATGAACTTTATGTATCTTTCAAAAATTCTCACCCTGAATGGAAAATTGGAAGGTCAAAATTTTGTGACCTCTGTCCTAAGTGGTGTATTGTGGCTGGATCCTCAGGGACACACTCCGTATGTGTTTGTTTATATCATCAAAATGTCAAACTGACGATTGTGGGTGCAAAACTCAGTGATCTTAACTACAAAGAGTTACTAGATTTAATGGTCTGTGACACTAACAGTTATGACTGCTTGAGTTTAACAAATGCCCTGGTAAGTAAACTGTTCTTGAATTGTTTCACGAATATGATGAGGAAATGCCAGACAGTATTACCTTCAAACATTGGGTCACAACTGACAGGGCAGTAATGATAACAGTGGTTAAAGCTCAGGAAGAGTACTTGGAATCTTTAATTGATAACTTACAAAAACTCAAAAGTCACTACTATGTTTCTAAAATCCAAAGTCAGTTTTTGAAGAACAAAAAAGCACAACTTGATGAAACTGAATGCATAGTGCTAGCTGATTTTACATTTGTGATTCAGGATGCAATACAAGGGTACCGCTGGGTCAGTGACGAGGCAACAGTGCATCCATTTATTATCTACTTTAAAAATGAGAAAGATGAAGTTTGCAGTTCTTCAATTTGCATTATAAGTGACTTCTTGGAGCACAACACTTTGGCTGTACATGTTTCAAAAGTATGTAATAAATTACACAATAGAAAACTTTCCCAAGGTTGAGAAGCTGACATACTTTTCAGATGGAAGTGGTAGTCAGTATAAGAACAAAAAGAATTTTTCAAATCTGTACAACCACAAAGTCAACTTTGGGTTGGGGGTTGAATGGCAGTTTTTTGCATCTTGCTATGGTAAAAATGCATGTGAGGGAGTAGGAGGTACAACAAAACATGAAGTAAGTAAAGCCAGCCTACAAAGACCAATCACAGACCAAATTCTCACAGTACAAGACATGTATGCCTTTTGCAAAGATAATATTAAAGGCATTACCTATTTTCAGATAAAGAAAGAAGAAGTGGTTCTGAATATGAAAACAACACTTTAAACCAAATTTGAAAGCTGTATAGCAATAAAAGGAACAAGGCATTTCCACAAATTCCTTACCATTACAGAAAACTTAGTTCGATGCTATGTAACATCAGAAACGAAAATTTATGAGGATCATTGTGTCAGCGAAATTACATCTCTCTCTTTAACGTTGAATGACATAGTAGCATGTGTGTATGGTGGACAGTGGTGGCTTGCCGAGGTTGAAACAATAAGTTTGGAAAACAATGACGTTTTTGTGCATTTTTACCACCCTGCTGTCCGAAGAACATCATTCAAGAAATCTAATAGTGACAAAGTTTGGATACCAATGAAAAATGTTTTAAGGAAACTTCCAGCATAACTGGGAGGTCTTATTCTATATCACAGAAGCTGTCAGAAGAAATAAGTGTTCTTAACATACACTACCATGTTTCAAAAATTCATCTCTTTGTTCACACTCAGATATCAATGTTGAAATTTTTACACCATGTTTCTATCATATAGGTCTACAAACTGTGGAAAAATCATATTTTTATATTCAGTCCCATCTCGGATAACTAGCCTTAAACTTTACAAATAATGAAAATTTTCAAATTTCAAAAAGTCATAAAAAATTAAGGAAACATTTGTAAGTCTTCTTGCTCTATATGAGGCTAGTAGTGTGTGATATCTAACTACAGGAAAAAATTACTCTCATAAGTCACTCCTTGTTTGTTATGTTTGGGCCTAAAAAGTGGATTTTTGAACATTTGGATAACAAATTTTGGAGGTCATTTTGATTGGTTATTTTTGAATTTAGGGTATTTTGTGTAATGGACAATGTTGTAGAGGACACTTTTCTAAAAACAATAATGTCAATTGCAATGTTGTAACTTAACCCAATGCAGAGATACTCAAATTTTCTGTAATGTCTCCAGACTGTAAAATCGTCGCATGCCGACAAATAAAAATGGCCGCCATTCAGTAAAGGTGCAAGATAAATTACTTTAAAAATCTGTTTTGAACTTCTCAAATATAGGGCAATTACATATAAAAAATTAAAATATTTAAAAATGGTCAAGCAACCAACTTAATTTTTATTCTACCACTTCATTCGGATTGACCCTTCTATTGTTTATCCATAACGTTTATGGAAATTGCAGCATTTTATGAATTTTTGAATGGACAGTGTTATTTTATGACTTCACACTCTAAAATTTGATAATTACAGTTATTTTCCACTCCCATGAACCACAGACATTGCCGAGGTGGGGTGGCTTGTGTGCCTCAATGATACAGATAGCCGTACTATAGGTGCAACCACAGCAGAGGGGTATGTTTGGAGAGGCCAGACAAATGTGTGGTTCCTGAAGAGGGGCAGGAAAGAGGAACAGGTTTTCTGGTAGGCGAGTACAGGATTATAAATCCAAATTAGTTGGGGGTATTACAGTAGGAGGTTTGATAATGAATGAGAAAATAGGAATGCAGGTTACTATGAGCAACATAGTGAACACATATCATAGTCTAGATAGATACAAAGCCAACACCAACCACAGCAGTACAGGTTTATATGCCAACTAGCTCTGTCGATGATGAGATTGAAGATATATATGAGGAGCTAAAGGAAATTATTCACACAATTAAGGGAGAGGAAAAGTTAATTGTTATGGAAGACTGGAATTTGGTACTACGACAAGGAAGGGAAGGGAAGATAGCAGGTGAATATGGTCTGGGCAAAAGGAATGAAAGAGGAAGCCGCCTGGTAGAATTTTGCACGTAACATGATTTAGTTTTAACGAACACCCATTCAAGAATCACAAAAGAAGGATGTATAAATGGAAGAGACCAAAAGACACAGGGAGATACCAGATGGATTCTATAATGGTAAGACATAGATTTTGGAACTAGGTTTTAAACTGTAAGACATACCCAGGGGCAGATATAAACTCTGACCATAACTTATTCATAATGAATTGTAGGCTGAAACTGAAAAAACGACAGAAAGATAGGAAAATAAGGAGATGGGACCTGGATAAACTGAAGGAACCTGAAGTTCTTGAAAATTTCAGAGGTAGCTTTAGGCAACAATTGACAGAAACGGGGGGAAATAAAACAGTAGAAGAGGAATGGCTAGCATTGAGAGATGAAATAGTGAAGGCAGCAGAGGTCAAAATAGGTAGGAAGGCAAGACCGACAAACAGTCCTTGGTTATCACAGGAAATATTAAATTTAATTGATGAAAGGAGAAAAATATAAAAATGCAGTAAATGAAACAGGCAAATTGAAGTACAGTTGACTAAGAAATGAGATTGACAGGAAGTGCAATATGGGTAAGCAGGAGTGGCTAGAAGGCAAATGCAAGGATGTAGAAGAAAGTATAAATAGGGGGAAAATAGATACTGTCTACAGGAAAATAAGAGATATTTGGAGATAAGAAAAACAGATCTATGAATATCAAGAACACAGATGGAAAACTATTTCGCAGCAAAGAGGGGAAAGCTGAAAGGTGGAAAGAGTATATAGAGAGGCTCTACAAAGGAAATGAACCTAGAGGTAATATTGTAGGAAGGGGAGAAGAAGTAGATGAGGATGAAATAGGAGATACTATACTGAGAGATGAATTTGACAGAGCACTGAAGGACCTACGTGGAAACAAGGCCCCTGGAGTAGATGACACTCCCTCAGAGCTATTGAAGTCTCCAGGAGAACCAGCCATGACAGAACTGTTTCACCTGGTGTGTAACATGTATTAGACAGGCGACGTACCCTTAGACTTTAAGAAAAATGTTATAATCCCCATTCCAAAGAAAGCAGGTGCAGACAGGTGTGAAAACTACAAAGCATCAGTTAATAAGTCATGGTTGCAATATATCAACACGAATTATTTACAGAAGGATGGAAAAGCTGGTAGAACCCGACCTCGGGGAAGATCAGTTTGGCTTCAGGAGAAATGTAAGAACACGGGAGGCAATATTCACTTTACAGCTTATTCTAGAAGATAGGTTGAGGAAAGGCAAACCTACATACCTACCTAGCTTTTGTAGATTTGTAGAAGGCTTTTTACAATGTTGATTGGAATAAACTCTTTCAAGTTCTGAAGCAAGCAGGATTAAAATATAGGGAGTGTAAGGTTATTTACAACTTGTACAAAAACCATACAGTGGTTATCAGAATTGAAGGGCATGAAAGGGATGCAGTGGTTGAGAAGGGAGTAAGACAGTGTTGTAGCCTTTCTGCAATGTTATTCAATTTGTACATTGAGCAACCTATAAAGGGAAAAAGGAGAAATTTGAAGAAGTATTTAAAGTTCAGGGTGAAGAAAGAAATAAAAACATAGCGTTTTGCCGATGACATTGTAATTCTGTCAGAGACAGCAAAGGACCTTTAAGAGTAATTGAACAGAATTGAGAGTGTGCTGAAATATGTGTATAAGATGAACATTAACAAGAAGAAAAAACAAGAGTAATGGAGTGCAGTCTAAGAAAATCAGGTGATGCTGAAGGAGTTAGATAAGGTAACAAACCAATGGAGGAGGTAGACGAGTTTTGTTTCTTGGGCAGTAAAATAACAAGTGATGGTCGCAGTACAGAGGATAGAAAATGCAGAATGGCATCAGGTAGAAAAGCTTTTTTGAAAAAGAGAAATTTGTTAACATTGAATATTGATTCAGGACAAATGTTCAAGTTTTATTTCCCTCAAACCTTAGGAATAAGCTTTTTATGAACTTTAAGTGGATCACAGCACATTTTTCACAAATTTTTGCAACATGGTATATTTCCTTACTACCCCCCCCCCCCCTCACCACACATGCACAGAGCTCATTTAGGATTACACTTATTCAAGTGTGAATACTGCAATAATGAATACTACCACAATACCTTTGCAGGTACAACCATGACCAAAAACCGAGCAAACCAATTTGGTTAGTGTAGATAGTTCAACAATACTTTGAGTGGTTTTGCTTGGTCCTGGTAGATGCTTGTAAAAACACTAGCAACACAGTGAGCTACATTAGGCCTAATTTTTTTTTTTTTTTCGCTTATAAGAAGAAGGTATGACTTAACATGTTACTATAATATTTCTCTGAAACAACTTCATTGCTGTTAGTCCTACTGAGGTATCATTTGAAAATGTGAAGAAAAGTGCTAATATACATATTACTAACAGTTCTTGGACTAGTGATCACACCTACTTTATGTTCAATGAAATTTTTTTATCACTAATACACTTGTCACAATTCAATGAAATAATGAATTCCCTGCACCTACAATTTTTTTTTTTTTTTTTTTAAATTGAAATACATTAGAAAGAATAACTATAAAATCATTGTTATGAGATACATTAAAGTGAACATATATGACAGGTACCTGCAAGAAATTGTGATGATCAGAAAATAAAATTGCTGAGCAGCCACAAGTTTCTAGTGATTTTATTTTGCCATGTTTCTTTTTTCTCCCTTCTCTCCACCTGAAGAAGGAACACAGTTCAGAAAGCTTGTTATTTTCCTTTTTCCCTGAGTGTAACTATCAGCAGTACAGCAAAAGGTAAGTACTGGCCAGCCAATCTATCTCTTTTGAATAACAATTTATCATCTCCGTGCAGAATTTCCATAATAATCAAACACTATAAACATTAATTTATCCATGTTATTTGGATCATTCTGAGGTCTGCAACTGTATTATAAACTTTTTTGGAATAATTAATGCTGCATCAGTCACTTTATACTAATAAATAATATAGTGAGGACAGTTTACTACTCACCGCAAAGACGTGGCGACGAGCTGCGACAGGCACATACAAAATGTGTGTGTCTTTTGTATGTGCCTGTCGCAGCTCGTCGCCACGTCTTTGCGGTGAGTAGTAAACTGTCCTCACTATATTATTTATTCCAACCTGGACTTTCCATTATTATATTTCACTTTATACTAATATTTTTATTGGCACGATGCATTTCGGCAGCACGCTACCATCATCGGGTGCATTTTTACAATTACTGGTAACTGTAAAAAATGCACCCGATGATGGCAGCGTGCTGCCAAAACGTGTCGTGACAATAAAAATATTAGTAGAAAGTAACTGATGCAGCATTAATTATTCCAAAAACGTATAAACATTATTTGGTAATAAGTAAGAACCTGTAGACATATACTGAATGCTGTAATGAATTTGACCTCTTCGTTTCATCTTACATAACATTTATGAATATTTTAATGGTGGAATCTTGGGTAATGTTGTATTCGACTTGCACAGAGTAACACAGTTCTTTTATCAGATTGTATTACCCATGCATCCAATAAAATTACACTAGTTAACTTCATTCACAATCCAGATTGTACATAGAAATGTAAAAAGAATTACAAGTAAGCAGCTTACCACTAACTCTGGCTCATCTGGGACAACATCTGTTTCCTCTTTCTTTATCCAGATAGTTTCTTGATGGTCCATGGCTACAATTCTGCAAATCAAGCAATCATGTTAGTACAGTCTGTCTCAGTTTCTATTGTTCTACGATGCACAGCAAAAAGACAAATTTTTGCCACAAGCCATTATGCATATAATAAATTTCATACTGGCCTCAGAAATGTTGTGAACTGATTTACAGTTCTCAGGTTATGGGGAGATACAACACAATCTCAGAATCACTTGAATGGAAACAAATGAGTAATGATTGCCACTGGCTTGTGGTATTCTGTGCTCATGGGAGCACTATAAAAGAATTGAATCTTTTATACTGAATGAATACCAACCAATCCAAGTAAACCAAAATGAAATTACTAAAACATTTTCTTTTACTGGCCTACTGTTTACAGAGAAAGCTAAAATACAGCTTGTAATATTCTACTAAATCAATGCTTATGAATTTATTGTGGAGTCTGTAAATGCATACTTCCCAAGAGCTTTATAATAATGTTCCCACTACTAAACTAGAAACAGAAGAGAATATTTATTGATCTTGAACATACCTCCTTTATTTGAAATCCTTAACCTATGAACCCATTCTCATTACTCACCTTGTTAATTCAATACTCAATTTCATACTGAAGGACCCTATACCACTCGCCTGCTTTGACCTATGACATCATTGGTGGGGACACACTAAAATGTAAAATGCAAAAAGCAACATTTAAAAACAAAATAAAAATACACACAAAATAAAACTTTCCATTCTGCACAAAGAAACTTTCCTTTGCAACATAGTTCTGCCAAGCAGTTGTCATTATGAATGAAAAACATTTCTAGTGATTAGTGATTTTTAATTAAAACACGGGGCTTGGGTAGGTGGATGGGTGAATATAAACTGATCAGCTTGTATTGTAAAAAGTAATGTCATAGTTGTAAGGAACAAAATATGATCAATTTTTCAAATCATACAACACAACAAGCCGATGTCAGTGGTCAAAGCTGACAGGTGGTAACATGTACTTCAGTTGAACCAAATCCAGCCATACAGTTTGATCATATATATGAAAGATATTGTTATAACAGAATTAAAAAAAAAACTGTTACTCAAAACTATCTTCATCCACTATCATTCACTACTGTATTACCTGTCTGGAGAAAATTCTGACATGATGAAATCTTTATACACACACCACAGAAAAAAAAAAAAAAAACCAAGTACGGCAGTATATACACTTTATTGTGAAATTTGGCCCTTGATTATCGCAAAGACTTCAATATTCATTATTTTACTGTCAAGATTGATTTCTTTCATGTAGAAATTCAAATGAAGTAATGTTGAAATCAAGACAACTTGAATCCAAAGTACTGAACATTTCGATTTTACTACTTACACTAGTGTCTGACATAGGAATGAAATCACAGCAAAATCGCTTGTAGTTTCTACTCATCACTTCACTAACATTTTCATGATACACGCAAGTGTAACACTAGATGAACATACACATACTTTCTCTGATGATCACACCGCAGAGAGACAGCTTTAAGCAACACTATATTACCCCTGACATTATTTTACAAAGCCATGCAGGTTATGTGTGTCCATTTTATCAGCTAGAGGGAAAACAGCAGACTCTTAACGGATAGCAGTTAATATGGCTTTTATTTTATTTTTTGGGGGGGGGGGAGGATTTAGGTCGCACAACTACAGAGGTCATAAGCATCCATGTCAGTGCTTATTAAGAACAAGAACCAAAATGAGGCAGAGATAACAAGGCAATACATTTATGCTACAAACAAAGGTAAAGAAACAAAGACACAAGAAAATTCCTCAAGAGTAGGATGTTAAACTTCTTTCGCCATACTGGTACAATGAATAAATAGTAAAGCACAATCAACAGAATGGGTGTCATTCGCAAAAATAGCAGACAGTTCTGACGATAAACACAGACTCCGTCATACCCTATTAAAACATGGGCACTGACCAAAAGGTGGCATACAGTTAACGGTTCGAAACAGTAAACACACAGTGGAGCAGGGTCACCACTTAATAAGTGGCAGTGGCTGAATCAACAGTGGCCTATGCACAGCCGGGTGAGAATGACCACCTCGCAGCAACAGGACCGAGAGGAGGTTGGTTGGGTTGGGTGGATGTTCAAGAGGGACCAAACTGCAATGGTCATCGGTCCCCCATTTCACTGTGGGTGTAAAAGAGACAGGCTAAGAGTTAAAGTATAAAGTGGGAGAGGAATTCCACTGAGTCCATAAAATATCTAAAATGACAAGAAACAAAACGAAAGGAGACCATCACACAAGACGGTTTAAAACAAGGAAGCCGATGGCCGTGGCTAGCCGACCATAAAAATAAAATAGGAAAAGTCAACCACTCGGCAGTACAAGGTAATCTCTAGTTAGAGAGAATGATAAAACCCCCCTGCTCGAATAAAACATAAAGCGGAATCTGCCATTGTAGCATTGCTACCTAAAACTTCTGATAAAAAATAGCAGGGAGGTTAAAATTTCTCCGCAAGGCACCTAAAATGGGGCAGTCCAACAATATGTGGACGACTGTCAAATTGGAGCCACACCAACATTGGGGCAGGTCCTCACCCGGAAGGAGATGTCCATGGGTGAACCACGTGTGCCCAATTCGGAGGCGACACAAAACCACCGCGTCTCGGCGAGATTCACGTATTGAGGAGCGCCACGCAGCCGTAGTCTCCTTGACGACCCAAAGCTTGTTGGGCGTGCTCAGGTTGCGCCACTCAGCATCCCAAAGCTGATGTACCTGACGGCGCAAAAGGTACGGAGATCTGAAGCTGGGAGGCCAATCTCTAAGACAGAGACATTGACAGCCTGTTTGGGAAGCCCATCGGCACGTTCGTTGCCTGGGATGCCGACGTGACCCAGAGACCAAAGGAACACCACTGATTTGCCAGACTGAACAAGGGCAAAAACCGCCTCTCGGATGGCCATCACCAATGGCGAACATGGGTAACACTGTTCCAGACTGCGTAAGCTGCTCAAGGAGTCACTACAAAGAAGGAAAGACTCACCTGACCAGGAACGCTTATGCTCGAGAGCACAGAAGATGGCCACCAATTCTGCAGTATGAACATTGCAGCCCTCTGGCAGAGACTGCTGCTCAACATGGTCGCCATGGACATAGGCAACGCCAATGCGGCCGTTTACCTTCGAGCCGACCGTATAAACTATGTCGTAGCCGGGGTGCTCAGCAACGACAGCGAGAAACTGGCGACAGAGAGCCTCAGGGGGAAGCGAGTCCTTGCGCCCGTGGGCCAAGTCTAAATGAAGACATGGCCGTGGCAGGCACCATGGAGGTGTGAATGAATGGGCCCGAAATGGAGGTGGGAGAGGATAGGACTCAAGCTCCTCCAGGAGGGACTGCACGCAGACGGCTATTGTTTGTCCTGACCTGGGTCGCTGCTGCTGGTGACAAACAGCCGCAGTACAAAAAAGTAGGCGGTAGTTAGGATATCCTTTTGAACTATATAGGCATACTGCATACGCTGCCTCCGCTAGAAGACTGGCCACAGGGCTGGTTCGGAAGGCTCTCGTCGCAATTCGAACCCCACAGTGGTGAATAGGGACCAATAGACGCAACGCTGAAGGCGCTGCAGAGCCATAAGCGAGGCATCCAAAATCTAAGCGCGATTGCACCAAGGCCATATAGAGCCGCAGCAGGGTGGAGCGGTCAGCTCACCATGTGGTATGGCCCAAACTTCGAAGGGCATTGAGATGTCGCCTGCATTCCCATTTCAGATAACGAATATGAGGGAGCCAAGACAGTCGGGCATCAAAGATCAGGCCTACGACAGGAAGCAGTTGGCCGTCAAGATAGAGTTCAGGGTGGGGATGCACTGTCCGACGCCGACAGAAGTGCATCACACGTGCTTCGCTGGCGGAAAATTGGAAGCCACGAAGCTGGGCCCACATGTGAGCCTGGCGGATGGCCGCCTGGAGCCGGCGTTCAGCACCACTTCTTGTGGTGGAGCAGAAAGATATGCAAAAATCATTGGCGTACAGGGAAGGAGACGCAGATGACCCCACAGCTGCAGCCAAGCCATTAATGGCCATCAAGAACAGCGAGACACTCAGCACAGACCCCTGTGGGACCCCATTTTCTTGGACGTGGGGTGAACTATGGGCAACACCAACTCGGACCCGAAACGTGCAGATTCAGAGGAAATTTGCAATAAAAATGGAAAGTGACCCCCGAAGGCCCCACTCATGCAGCGTAGCAAGGATGTGATCCCGCCATGTGGTATCGTAGGCCTTCTGAAGGTCGAAGAAAACCGCAATGAGGTGCTGACGACGGGAAAAAGCTGTTCGAACCGCTGACTCCAGGCACACCAGATTATCTGTCGTAGAATGACCCTGGTGAAATCTACCCTGCCATGGCGCCAGAAGGACCCGTGACTCGAGCACCCAAGTCAAGCGACGTGCGACCATACGTTCGAGCAACTTGCATAGAACATTGGTCAGGCAGATGGGACGATAACTGTCAACCTCCAGTGGGTCCCTGCCAGGCTTCAGCACCAGTATGACGACGGCTTCCCGCCATTGGGACGGAAAGTCGCCACCACCCCAAATGTGGTTGAATATGTCTAGGACATGGCACAGAGAATCCCACGATAGATGTTTCAGCATCTGTGCATGGACACGGTTGGGACCGGAAGCCGTATCTGGGCAATTGGCCAAGGCACTAAGCAGCTCACTTTCGGTAAGTGGGGCATTGTAGGACTCCCGACGGCGCGTCGCAAAGGTGAGGCGCTGTCACTCCACCCGCTCCATGCGGGAGCAAAATGCTGCACTGTAGTTAACAGATACAGAGCACCGAGCGAAGTGATCAGCAAGATGTTCAGCGATCACACTCGGGTCTGTACACACATCCTCACGGATAGAAAGACCAGGGACCCAACAGGAGTCTGGTGGCCATAGAGGCGCCTGATCTTAGTCCACACCTGAGATGGAGAGACACAAGAACCTAAGGTCGAGACATAACTCTCCCAAAATTCTTGTTTGGCTCGTTTGATAAGTTGCCGACCCTTGGCACTAAGTCACTTGAAAGCAATGTGGTTGGCCACTGATGGGTGCCGTTCAGGAGGCTGAAGAGCCCGCCTACGTTCTCTGATTGCAGTAGCAATTTCCGGCGACCACTGGGGCACGGTCCTCTGCCGGGATGATTCAGAAGAAGATGGGATTGCAGACTGAGCTGCAGAGACAATGACGTCTGTTAAATTGTCGACCACCACATCAATGTTAGTGTCCGGCAAAGATCGAACAGTGGCAGCAGTCGTAAACGCATCCCAGTCAGCTTAGTTAAGAGCCCAATGGGGCAAACGGCTAGGACAATGACGCTGGGGCAGGACAGAAAAATCGGAAAGTGGTCACTGCCACACAGGTCGTCATGCACTCTCCAATGAAGACATGGTACGAGGCCAGGGCTGCAAATAGAGAGATCGGTGGCCGAGTAGGTGCCGTGTGCCACACTGAAATGCGTGGGAGCACCTGTGTTTAAAATACAAAGGTCGAGCTGGGAGACAAGATTTTCAACCTCCCTAACTCGGCCAGTAGTCATTTTGCCACCCCACAAAGGGTTGTGGGCGTTGAAATCGCCCATGATGAGAAAAGGTGGGGGGAGCTGAGCAATCAGTGCAGCTAACACTTGGCAGGGGACCGTACCATCAGGTGGAAGATAAAACACTGCAGGCGGTTATAGCTACTGGTGTCCTGATCCGAACAGCCACTGCCTCCAAAGGTGTTTGAAGGGGCACAGCTTCACTGTAGGCAGAGTTGATGACATGAATGGAGACGCCACCAGATATTCTGTCATTCACAGGACGATTCTTGTAAAACCCACGATAGCCACAAAGGGCTGGGGTTTGCGTTGCCGGAAGCCAGGTTTCCTGGAGGGCAACGTACAGTACATGGAAAGAGCTAAAATTTGTTTTAACTCTGCTAGGAGGGAAAAATAACCGCCGCAATTCCATTGGAGGAAAGGACTGGGGAGGCATGAAAGTGATTAAGAAACTCACTTGCCGCCATCCGCTGAGGGTCTGTGGTGTCCATATCCATTGCGTCCAGGTTGTCAGTAAGAGCAAGGTCCTCTTTAGACGCAAGAATTTCGAGCTCATTGTCGGAATCAGAACTGGCAGCGGACGGCATCAAGGAAGCCGCCTTTGCCGCCAGCTCTTCCTCCTGAGGGACATCCTTTTTTCTCGCCCGCTCCCGTTTGGGTTTGGGCTTTGGTGCTCGCGTGGGCTTCCCAGAAGAAGCGTCGGATGTCGACGCAGACGGGGAGGCCCAGCTACCAGCGGGTACCTGGATTTTGAGCCATTGGCTGACATTTGGCTGCGACGAAACTGGCGTTGTGGAGAGGGTCACTTCAAGAGACCCTTTCTGTGCCGGAGTAGGCCGACTCACATCCAGGGTGTCAGAAACAGTGGGAACTGCAGGAGGTGGTGGAAGGGGCTCGTCAGACCCTTTCCATGAAGGAAGAGCCAAGGAAGGAAGACATTTCTCTGGCAGAGAGACGGGGTTCAAAGACCCCGTTAAAGGGGGAGGCAAAATCCTCGTGTCTGGGGAGCCGAGATTAACTGATGGCCCAAAGGGCCCACAGAAGGTGTGACAGGGGGTCGGGAAACCACCCACAATGGATGCAATGCCACTGTGGCAGCAGCATATGTAGATGTCATAGATACTGGATGGAGTTTTTCATACTTGTGACGGGCCTCAGAGTAAGTTACGCGATCGAGGGTCTTATACTCTACGATCTTGCACTCCCTTTGGAAAGCGGGACAGTCCGGTGAGCAAGGCGAGTGGTGGCCGCTGCAGTTGACACAGGAAAGTGGTGGGGTACAAGGTGCATCCGGATGTACAAGACGGCCACAGTCACGACAAATAGGGGCTGCGTCGCAACGGGAAGACATGTGTCCAAATCGCCAGCACTTGAAACAGCACATGGGTGGAGGGATGTACGGTCGGACATCACATCTGTATACCATCACCTTGACCTTCGTGGGCAAGGTATCGCCGTCGAAGGCCAAGATGACAGCCTCGATCGCCACCCTATTGTCTTTTGGACCCCGAAAGACATGGCGGACAAAATGGACACCACGTCGTTGCAGGTTTTCACGCAACTCCTCATCTGACTGTAGCAAGAGGTCACGGCGAAAGATGACTCCCTGCACCAGATTCAATGGGCCGTTACAGAGACAGGCACGTCGCCAAGGTTAGTGCACGTGAGCAGAGCACAGGACTGTGCAGGGGACTCTGCCTGTATAAGAATAGATCCGTCTCGCATTTTCGAGATTCCAGCTACCTCACCGAACTTGTCTTCAATATGTTCGACAAAGAACTTGGGCTTAGTTGTCTGGAAGGATCCCCCATCTGTCCTAGAACAGACCAGAAATTTCGGGACATATGACTCATTCTGTCGACCTCCACGTTCCCACCAAGAAGTAGTCAGGGGAGTAAACGACGAGGGGTCATAAGTAGCTGCATTGTACTTTCCACGCTTAGAGACACCTGTTGCCCCAGGATTTTGATGGTGTGATTTGTTTCGCTTCATTGCGAATCATTCCTGCCCCGATGCCACCCACTCCGAACAGCGGCTCTCCTCATGGGCGCCACCCAGCCACCGCAACTTCACCTGGCAGGATGACCGTTGCCGGGAGTTCTGATCCTCCACGGCAACAAGGATCTACTCCTAGGCCTGCATGAGGAGTTTACAGTTCTGGCATAGGTAGAGCGATCCCTGCGTTGTCAGCGGGCTACAGCCAAGAGGGTACATGACAACCCCACCATGGACTGGTTACCGTGCTGGATTTCTGGTGCTATGTGAACCATCATAAAGGAGGGTGCTGGGATATAAGTGCACAATGGATGCGACTTGCACGGAAAAAGAAATGGCATGCCCGACAGCAGAATAGAAGCCGCAGTCGCAAGTCCATTCCATGATGAGTGCATAAGATGGCATGGCACGAGAAGTACATGTTGCACCACATAAGGTGTCTTTCCCCAAATGGTCCGCTCTTCTGAAAAAATTTTGAAAAATGGAGGGTCAAACCCACATAGGGAACCACAGATGGAAAGCCGAAAAGTATGAAGACTCCTTTTAGTCACCTCTTACGACAGGCAGGAATACCACGGGCCTATTCTTACCCCCGAACCCACAGGCGGTGCCGAGAGGAGGTGAACTGGACAATATGGAGAGGCTTAACCTCCCTAAGTTTATTACCTTGAAGGGAAGATCAATGCATGCCAGGATGAGACCACACATCCAAAAAGGATGGTACGAATGTCAGCTGAATGGACAGAATACATAACAGGACAAGGCAGGAAAGCCGCACCCTTTGCGGCAGCATTGGCCACTACATTCCCTGACACACCAACATGACCCGGGACCCAAAGGAGCAGCACAGTGGCGCCATTGGCAGTAAGAGAGTGAAGGCACTGTTGGATTCATTGCACTATGGGGTGGACGGAATATAGCATGCATAGGCTCTGGAGTGCACTCAGGGAATCTGGGCATGTGACACATTTAGAATGCTGCGGTTGCCCGATGTACTGATTGGCCTGATAAATGATGAAGAGCTCCGCCGTAAAGATCGATCAGTAGTCTGGGAGACGATACTGGAAAGAAAAGTCACAAAGCACAAAGGCACACACAACACCATGGTCAGTCATGGAAACATCAGTATAGATGCTGTGGTACAACATGTCAGTGGTACTGTCTTTGGGAAGCAAATGGAGGTCAAAGTTGACAAGGACCTCGGACAGAGGTAGGGCGGGAAAAAGCTCGCTCCCATTGGCAGAGATGCCAAGTTTGGAAATAAACCATCGGTAATGGACCAAATATTGGAGAGGAGAGGGTGGGGTGTATGATGGCCCTAACTGGGAATTTATTTCAAAACTTTACTGTAAAAATCTCCATTTTATGTTTAATTTTATAAAAATAACTGTCAAAACAAGAAGAGGTACCTACCAAAAATAAATATACCTCTGGCAGAGTATATGTGAGTTGAAAAGAAACGCTGATCTTTACTTTCGTTTACCTATATTCGACTAAAGATAAAAAAAAGGTTTGGGAGTTGATTTAACTGCTACTTTATAACTGATTTACACTCCCTAATGACATAACAGCATGAACCTAAAAGTTTAAGCACACTAGTATTGAATTTACGAAGCTCCGCTTCAGTGTTTGTATATATTATACTGTTTGTACAAAACTGACCATAACAGAGTACAGAATTGCATTAGTTCTAAAACTACAGCAGTTCATAAAAAAATGATCCAAGGAAAAACTGTTACAAAAGTACTAAATCAAATAGCGAATTCTATAATTACAGCACAGGCTCCAGTAACATCATAAATTTTGCCTAGAAATCTTTATAAATACGGAAAATAGTAATACTTGGCATGTCTGCACCGGGGGCATGGCAGGGAGTGTACAGTCACATTGCCGAAGAAGTTTATGAAAATGGATTCCGGAAGGTATTAGGGAAGAAGGACTCACTACATAGTGACGATCAAGGGAATCATCAGAAAAAAGCTGCATAGGGTGGGTGACCATGCATGGATGTCAACTGACTCGCGTAACGACTAAGGAGGACCTATCTCTGGTATGACAGTGGCAATTCAGCAGATTCAGCATAGAGTCACTAAACGGATCCCTTGGTTGTGGATCATGTTAAGGCGGCATAAGACAGATGGTCTGGCTGATGAATAGATGATACATCCATAATCTAGTTTCGAGCAGACAGGGGATCAGTACGAATGAAGCAGGGTGGTCCCAACTGCTCCACATGGAGTACCATACAACACTCTGACAACATTAACTGAACAGATACAGCGAGCTGCCAAGTGAGAGACATGAGAAGACTAACGAAGTTTCCTATTTAATATTAGTCCCAAAAATTTTGTAGTGTCTACAAACGGAAGAACAAGGAGGGAAGGAGGGAGAAATTCTGTACGCCACCAGAAGTTCATACTGACTGTGTTGTCTATGGAGAAGCAAAAGCCGTTGTTGCTGCTCCAGATGTAAAGACAGTTGAGACACCGCTGAGGACACCATTCAAGAAGGCAGATTCGTTGAGAGCTGCAATAAATTGCAATGTTGTAAGCAAAGAGACGAGTTGAGATACCCAGTGTGAGACTGTTTTCAATAGGATTCATTGCTATAGCAAATAGAACAACGCTCTACAATGAGCCTTCAGGTACACCGTTCTGCTGTAGGAAAGTGTTCAAAAGAGCTGAACCCAAACGCACCCAAAAATTACGATCTTTTAAGAATTCCTGAATAAGGATTGGCAGGTGACCCCGGAGACCCCATGAGTGCAGAGTGCGAAGGAGACCCATCCTCCAGCAGGAGTCATATGACTTTTCCAAATCAAAAAATACGGGCACTGTTTGGCACTTCTGAGGAAAATTATTCGTAAAATTATCGCTTTTAAAAGGAAGCAGATTTGACTTTGAAGGCAACTGAACACAGTACTTATACTGAAAGCACATTCATTACGAACTTAACATACATGCAGCACTGACTGCCTCTCGGGCAGAGTGCTCTGCTATTTATACACAGACAGCATGTACCAGAAATCAGAAGAACAGTTAACATAAGAAAGATGTAGAACATTCTTGAATTGTTAATTAGAAAGAAATACATTTTTGCTGGTGGGCGGCATTGAACCACTGAACTTCAGCACTGCAGTCGGTGACGCTACGTCGTGTGCCACGCCGGCAGTCAGTTTATGTAGTGTCTCGCGGCATTGTTCCCGCTCCTGGAAAAACAGCGACCTGCTGTTATGTTCCCTTTGGAGCCAGCTGCAATGTCCTGGATCTTGACCTTGTCAGGGGTCCTCAGTATGGCAGTTCAAGAGCATTCTTCCCATCTCCACGATTATCGGCGACAGACGTTCCTGTCGTGGCTTCATCAGTAACATTACCTTCCATAGATTCCGTGACCAAGAAGCCATTGTCGCCTACCTGCTCTTTAGGATCGTAGTAAGGCTTCATGCGCAGGACGTGAACTATGTCTCTTCGTTTTTGTCCTTTCGACGACGGCTCATAATCCTCAACTTCGTATGTGACATCTGACAGGCGGCGTATGACACGATACGGACCAAAGTATCGTGTCAATAGCTTATCTAACAGCCCAACCTTCCATACAGGGGTAAAAATCCATACCAGATCTCCTGGGCTGTACACAACAGGTCGGTGCTTGTCATTATACCGCTGACGGTCTTCTCCTGGGCGTCCAGTGTCCGTATGCGAGCCAGCTGTCTTGCTTCTTCGACCCTGGTGATGAGCTGTTTAACATAGTCATCCTGAGTGTCGTTTGGTTGGAATGGGAACAGCATATCCTCAGCTTCACAGCGATGGAGCAGTAAAAACGGAGTGAAGCCTGTGGTGTCTTGTCTTGCGGTATTGTAAGCAAATGTCACGACTGGCAGAATTGTATCCCAATCCTTCTGCTCAACATCGATGTACATTGACAGAAAGTCAGCTAACATCTTGTTAAAACGTTCCGTAAGACCATTTGTCTGAGGATTGTGTGCAGTTGTCATTCTGTGGACAATGTTGCACCATGACATTACCTATGATACTAGTTTTGATTGGAATACTTTTCCACGATCAGATATGACACGTGGTGCACCATGCCTCAAAATAATGTCTTCTACAAGGAATTTTGCAATCTCTGGAGCATCTGCAGTTGGCACAGGGTATTATCCAATGGTTACTGGTTGTCGACTTCGGGAACCCCCCCGAAAGATCAAACCCAACTTGGTGGAATGAAGCTGCTGCCGGGGGAATCGGTACGAGATACCCTGGAGGTAATTGCGACACATGCTTCCATCACTGGCACTCTTTACAGTGGCTCACATAGTGCTTGACAGATCGGTAGAAACCTTTCCACTAATGCCTGCGTCTGATTCTGTCTAGGGTCTTCACGAATCCCAGATGACAGGATATTGGAGCATCATGGAAATATTTGAGAATAGCTGGTTGGAGATGAGCTGGCATGACCAGTAGCCATTTCGGACCCAGTGGATCATAGTTGCTCTTATACAATGTTCCATTTATAAGTTGGAACTCTCCATTAGTAGGTTCTCCTTTCTCCAAGGCCTCTATCATGTTTAATAGTGCTGGATCTTCCCTCTGTTCATCTGTAAAGTCATCTAATTCAGTGAGGGCTAAAATTTCATACATAATGCTGTTGTGTTCCACTCATGGATTCCTCAAAGGGCAGTCGGCATCCTTGTGTTTGCGCCCATTCTTGAATACCACTGTGTCATCGTACTCAGGTCTTAGTGCCCACCTTGCTAGTCGACCTGATGGATCCTTCAAGCTAGTCAGCCAACACAAAGAATGGTGATCTGCCATGATGGAGAATGGTTTGCCGATTAAATACGGCCAGAACCTGTTGATAGCCTAGATAACTGTGAGAAATTCTTTTTCAGTTGTAGAGTACTTTATCTCCGACTTTCAGAGTACTCTCGATGCATAGTCTATAACTTTTTCAATACCTTCCTGCACTTGTACAAGCACTGCACCAATCCCATAACCACTGGCGTCTGTGTGAAGTTCTGTTTCTGCATTCTCGTCATACAAGGCTAGCACTGGTGCGGAAGTTAGAGCCTCCTTAAGTGCCCGAAAAGCTCTTTCTTTTACCTCATCCCAGTAAAACTTGGCCTCTCCCTGCAGAAGTTCTTGTAATGGACGTGCCTGGTTACAAAATTCTTTTATGAAACGTCGGTAGTATGAGCACTAGTGAAGGAAAGCCAACTAGCTCACCTGCTTTCCCAAAAAAGGTGGTGGCATTGTGCATTCAACTGTTTGTAGTGATCATAGTTTTCCTTTGTGGAATAGCATTTAAAGAGTTGGAGAGCATGTCTCAGAGCTCTGAGTGCTTTGCGACATTCCTCAGTCCACCAGGAAACTGGGGGACATTGCGGCACAGAAGAGGTGGGAGGAATAGAACCTTCTGCGGCAGTGAGGATTACAGTAGTTAGATAGTCTACCCAGTGATCAATATTGGGAAAAAGACGTTCATGGAAAGCAGCTAATAAAGAATAAAGCTGCCAATCAGCTTTGGAAAGCTGCCAGTTGGATGGATGAGCTGGAGTGAAGGGCGTCAGTGGATGAATGACACACTGAAATTGGTCACTAGAGAGTGTGGGTGTGTGTGTGTGTGTGTGTGTGTGTGTGTGTGAGAGAGAGAGAGAGAGAGAGAGAGAGAGAGAGAGAGAGAGAGAGAGAGAGAGAGAGAGAGAGAGAAGACAGACCACTTGAGACAACAGGCCAGTTGAACAGTGCAGATGGAAAGGTCCAAGTGGGAAAAGGTGCGTGTGGAGTCTGAAAGGTAAGTGGATTCACCAGTATTGAGACAGATGAGGTTAAGGGGGATGAGGAGATCTGCCAGGAGAGAGACCCTCTGACAAGGGCGCGGAGAGCCCCAAAGAGGATGGCGGGTGTTGAAATCATCGACCAACAAGAAACGAGGAGAAACTGTGTCAATAAAGTGTAGGTCAGACCTGGTGAAAACAGATGACGGTGTATAGTCAATACACAAGGAGAAGCTGAAACCAGGAAAGTACAGCCTAACTGCTACTGCTTGAAGCTGGGTTTGCAAAGAGACGATTTGTAAATGGATATCGTCTCTTAAAAGCAGCATGGCTCCTCCATGAGCTGAAGGCCCTAACATGGGGGAAGGTCAAAATGAACTGAGGAGAAGTGTGGTACATTAAAGCGAGTGTGAGGATATAGTTTTGTATCCTGAAGTTAGACAATTGGAGGGCAATAGATTTGCAAGAGAAGCTGTAGTTCTATTCTATTGGAACAAATTTCACAAATGTTCCATTTAAGGATAACCATAATGAGAAAGCTGGAAAGAGGTAGAATGAACAGTCATCCTTGTGACTGCGGAGGACGACAATGCGAATGCTAAAAATGAGTTGGATCTAGGAGTGGACGATCTTGATCCTTTAATTCAACAGTGGTTTCAGAACCAGCCTGAGGGCGGCCATCTGATTGACCACTGGCAGTGCGCCCCGGTGACAGAGATACCTCCGAGGGAGGGCGCCACTAGATGACGTTGTGGAAGAGGAATGCTGGGAGGGAGAAGGGGAAGATTTCTTCCCCCTGCCCAACTTCTTTGAACCAAGGCGGGTATCAGTTGAAGACCTGCACAGTTGTGAGCTACATGGGTTTTCTGTCTTCATGGATATAATCCTTGGATTTTCGTGTCTCTGTCTGCGAGTCAAAAGATTTCACAGGTGCAAGGGGAGGTTTGGTAGGGCAGTGTGTGCTCTTGGCAGGAGATGATGATGATGATGATGATATCACATGACTGGGTGTTGTTACCACAGCAGCACTAAACTGTAGGTTTCATGTCTGTGTACATATGTCTCGCAGTTGTCGTGGAGTAGCCACATCTGTGCTGAAATTCTCCGATGCTAACATACTCAGTTTACAACTGCCACACATTTGCCTTGCGCCCTGTATACATACCTTTTCTTTCACCAGTATTTACTGAATTGCTCGCTCATCAAAATAGATGGGACAGTCACAGGAGGGGGCGGCACGGTTACCCATGCAGTTTAGGCATCCAGGGAAAGGATGTAGACAATTACCCTCATCAGCATCCGTGCCACATGTGACACATTTAGCTGGATTTTTACAGGACTGCCTGGTATGGCTGTATTGTTGACACTGGTAGCAGGAGCTGGGATTGGGGATATAAGGTAGGACATTGAGAATCTCATAACCTGCTTTGAACTTGAGAGGCAGAGTCACTTGATCAAAGAGACCAATCCATACTTGACCCTATTTATTACCCTATGCTCCACTATGACGCCTTGATCAAAGAGGTAATCCTTGATTTCCTCATCAGTCAAACCACCAAGCATATTACTGTATACAACCCCATGAGAGTAGTTCAGATTACGGTGGGCCTCCACTTGCACCGGGTAACTCTGGAGAAGGGTGGCCGTTAGTAACCTCTGAGCCTGAAAGGCACTGTCAGTTTCAATCTAAGGTACCATTGCGCATATACTTAAAGGACTTCAATGGGCCTGTGATCTTATCAACGCCTTGATGGTGAATGGGTTAACTGTAGGAAAATTTTGACCTTTTTCGGTATGTGTTACCACAAGGTACCAAGGTGCAGCCGGAAATCGTGAGACACTTTCATGTCCTTATAATTTTGTTTCTGGGATCCCATTGCAAAGAAATCTGTAACAATTGTGAGCTTCTTCGATGGCACACTCCTTCCTACTAGGAGCCCCCTTCAAAGGGAACACACTTGCTTAGGTGATTGTCCACACCTCAGGTCACACCTCCCAAACTCTGGACAGAGGGACTAATCAGCACATCGGGACGGTTACAGCTTGGGCAATCACCCCTCCAGACCTGCACCAGTGGGTACACACAATCCCTACATGCCAACCCGGGGCTAGAACTTACGATTTACCACCGTCACCTTTCACGTGTCAAATGTGTGGGCAGCCTTCAGGAACATACAGTGAGGAAGAAAGAAGAAGAGAAGAGAAACCTCAAACACCAAAGTGGAGGAAAAATAGGCAAGATAAGGAAGAAGAGAAGAAAGAGTGTGAAAGAAAAATCCAGGTAAATTCAAAACTACACATATCTCCACTTTCCTAGAGGAGGCACAAGAATCCGTCCCGAAGAGGGGGGAGAAGGATACTGGGAGAGTAGTCATGCAGCACGGAAAGGAAGGAGCACTTTTAACGCTGGGGCCTGCAGTAGCCAAGCACGTACTCACCAAAATATGGTGAGCCCCCTGGAGAAGGGGAGGGGGGTGGAATTAACATGCAATATACATTTCGACAGGTGCTGCATAATGTGTAGATATCAGTAGTGGCACAATGCATGAGAGGACGACAATATAGCCAAAAAGAAAGTTTATGTTCCTCATTCTGTAAAAAATTTGTTGTTGCTGATGTAACTGTTATGAATAATAATTTGCAAAATTGCTACCAGATCATCAATTGAAAGAGTACATCAACAACAGGTCACTAGGTGTTTCTAACAGTTTTACGTAATGGAAATT
Source organism: Locusta migratoria (assembly GCA_026315105.1). Taxonomy (NCBI): domain Eukaryota; kingdom Metazoa; phylum Arthropoda; class Insecta; order Orthoptera; family Acrididae; genus Locusta; species Locusta migratoria. The sequence goes on along the minus strand of CM048752.1, from coordinate 18,005,469 downwards.
GAGCACCTTCATTCAGAAATTACTCTTTTTCAGTTATCAACTAAACAAATGTTTTCTCAAAATTATGAAGTTAAATGATGCCCCTATAGTGACTGGAATACTTCTTTAATTCAGGCATCTAAACAATGCATTATTAGATGAAGATAGCAATATTGGGTAACATAATAAAAACAATATGAGATGATACATAAGTAACTGATGGGTACAGTGTGGCAAATCTATTTAACAGGTACTTTGTATCTGTACCTACTTACAGTATCGGGTTGTCAGTTTCAGTAAATAATGTACTTGAATATTTAAAATTAGCATTTACAAACAACTTCATGTACATGAATATGTTATTCACTTGACCACAGGAAATAACTTGCATAATAAAATCTTTAAAAACAAAGCATTCCAGTGGTTACAACAAAATATCAAAAAAGTTAATTAAGGCATATCTTGTGAGTTTAGCACAATTTTAAGTTATTTGTGTAACCAGTCAATAATAACTGGAACATTTCCTGTTTGGCTAAAATATGCAGATATTAAACCTCTCCTCAAGATAGGGGACAAAGTGATACCATCAAACCACAGACCAATTTCACTTTTGCCACCATACTGAAAAATTCCAGAAAAGGTAATGTTCAACCAGCTTCTCAGCCACCTGACAACAAATAACATCTTGTCCAGAACACAGTTTGGGTATCTAAAAGATTCCAATATCGAGAAGGTTATTTATACCTACAATGAGAATGTACACTCTTTGACCAGAAACATGGCTGGCTGGCGGGCGGCCCCCCCCCCCCCCCCCCGCTGAGCTTAAGTCCAGGCCGACCACGACATGTGACAATAAACGTGACCATGATGAAACTTTTTTTTTCTTTTTTTCTTTTTTTCTTTTTTTCTTTTTTTTGGTGGTTTTAGGGTGCACAACTTCTCAGGTTATTCGCGCCTGGATCGAAACAGAGATTCGTTTCATTGCAAAAAAAATTGGTAACTGCCAGAAAGGAGAGTATCAAGAGAAAGCTAAAACAGAAGGACAAAAAATATCAAATAGAGCGGTTAAATATCCTTTGATAAATTAGCCATGTTGATAAAACGCAAAACTCGAGCAGCTGCTCGTGTGTTATCACCTAGAAGTTCCTCCAACGTAGATGGCAAATTAAGGGCTATACGGAGATGATTAAAATTAAGACAAAACAGTAAAACATGTTGCACCGTCAGCAATTCACCACAGGAGCACAGCGGTGCAGGGTCAGCAGTTAGCAAATGACGGTGGCTGAATTGCCAGTGACCGATCCACAACCGAGCCTGGATGAGCACCTCTTGCTGAGAGGGGCGAGAGGAGGTCCTCCAAGCAGTTGGGATTGGTTTTGCGCTTCTCAGTTTATTGTCATGGAGTGAGAACAATAAACTGTGCCAGGATGACACAATACACCGGTGAAGAGCCCATTGAATATTGTCTGATGGGATGCAAAAAGTAGCCATGCAAGGCAAAAGAGCTGCTGCCTTGGCCGCAATATCGGCAGTCTATTCCCAGGCATGGGGCCAAGGACTCACAGAAAACATACGTGACAACCGTTATCTGCTAGCAACTGAAGGGAGCGTTGGATTCGGTACATGACAGGATGGGTTGAGAAAGGGTCCCTAAGACTCTGCAGGGCACTAAGGGAGTCAGAGCAGATGCCATAAAAGGGATGGAGGCGATGGTGATGTACAAAACAGCCTGGTGGAGGACGAAAAGCTCAGCCGTGAAATTCAAGCACCGGTCAGGGAGCTTGTATTGGAACAGGTCGTCCCCGACGACGAAGGCAGATCCGACACCGTCGGTGCTCATGGAACCATCAGTGTAGATAAATATGGCATTATCGAACCATGAACAGAGTTTGACAAGCCTCGAGCGATATACCAAATTCGGAGTGCTCTCCTTGGGGAGCGAACTAAGTTCAAGGTGGGTGTGAACCTGGGCCTGATACCATGGTGGCAATGGGCTCTCGCTCAACCGAAAGGTGGAAGGAAGGGTGAAATCGAGTCGCTGAAGCAGGCGGCGAAACCGAACTCTAGGTGGAAGCAAGGCTACCGCAGACAACCAATATTGGTGATCGATGGAGTCATCAAAGAATAATGCATAAGATGGATGGTTGGACATCAACAGTAGTCGGCATGCATACCGGCACAAGAGTATGTCACGCCGAGAGGTCAAGGGTAATAGAGCAGTTTCGGCATGAAGGGCTAGTATAAAATGAACCAGTCACCAGGCGTAATCCTTGATGGTAAATGGAGTCAAGAAGGCGGAGAAAGGACAGCCATGCAGAAGAGTATACACAGCTTCCATAGTCTAGCTTCGACTGAACAATGGACAGGTAAAGGTGAAGCAGGACGGTTCGATCCGCTCCCCATGATGTGCCGCTAAGGATACAAAGAACATTGAGGAAACGGGCACAACTGGCAGCCAGGTAGGACACGTGTGGTGACCAGACAAAGTTTCCGATCCAACATTAGCCCCAAGAATTTTGTTGTCTCCACGAATGGGAGAGCAATGTGGCAGAGGCGTAGAGATGGTGGAAGAAATTCCTTGTATCATCAGAAGTTTATACACACCATTTTCACAGTGGAGAATTAAAAGCAGTTTGCAATGCTCCAGGAATATAGGCGGTCAAGACAGCATTGAAGACAATGCTCCAATAGACATGTTCACTGGGTGCTGCAATAAATTCCAAAATCGTCTACAAAAAGGGATCCGGAAACGTCACCTCAAAGGCAATCAAGGATCAGCTTGATTGCAATGGCAAACAGAGCCACGCTCAAGATGGAGCCCTGTGGCACCCCATTCTCCTGGCGAAAGGTGTCTGACAAAACAGAGCCCACCTGTACCTGGAACTTGGAATCATCCAAAATGGCTTGAATAAAGAGAGTGAGGTGGCCATGAACGCCCCATGTGTGCAAAGTGCGGAGAATGCCTGCCCTCCAACAGGTATCATAAGCCTTCTCTAAATCGAACACTGCTACCATTTGACGCTTCCTTAGAAATTTATTCATAATGAAGGTTGACAAGGTAACGAGGCAATCAGCAGCAGAGCAGTGTCTACAAAAACCACGTTGAACATTAGTCAGGAGTCATCAAGATTCGAGGAGCCAGGCCAACCTAGAGTTAACCATGCGTTCCATCACCTTACAGACGCAGCTCGTGAGAGAAATGGGGCGATAACTGGAAGGAAGATGCTTGTCCTTCCCTGGTTTGGGGATGGGGACAACAATGGCTTCATGCCAACTTGTGGGAACCTGACCTTCAGTCCATATGGGACTATAGGTGCTAAGGAGGAAACACTTGCCCACAGGAGAAAGGTTCTTCAGCATCTCAATATGAATGGAATCGGGCCCAGGAGCAGAAGATTGGGACAGGGCGAGAGCACGGTCTAGCTCCTGCATGGTGAAGGAGACATTATAACTTTCACGATTAAAAGAGTGGAAAGAAGGTGGCTGTGCCTCCTCTGCCTGTTTGCAATGTAGGAAGAAGGGTGGTAATGCGCAGAGCTCGAAATTTCCGCAAAGTAGTGGCCCAAAGCATTGGAAACATCAGTGGGGTCCACAAGAACTGCGTTCTCGACGGTCAGGCCAGAAATCGGAGAGTGGACCTTGATGTCGGAGAAATGGCGTAGGCCACCCGAGACAGCCAAGGAGGGATTAAATCGGTTAAAAGAACTGGTAACAGCAGTCCATCAAGCTTTTTTGTTGTCTTGCCCCCTCAGTTGTTTATAACTGATACAATTCTCCAACGTTGGGTGGCAGTGGTAGGTGCGTAAATCACGTCACCGGGCTCTAAGATCATCGCGGCAGGCTGCAGTCCATCAAGGGACCGGGACATGACATGGAGAAGAGGATGTACAAGGTATGGAATGTTCAGCAGCGGTGAGAATAACCTCTATGAGGTATTTGACCTGACTGTCACAGCTGGGAAAATTCTGATCGTGAAAAACAGCCATGGAAGAATAAAGCCCCCAGTTGGCTTTGGAAATGTTCAAACAGGTGGAACGAGGAGATGAGGTATGATGCAGGAGGTGATTACATAAAGGAATTGATACTCGAGTACGTGTCAGAAAGTGCGTACCACTCAAACCGACGTGCAAGCTGAGGAGTGCATATCGCGAAGTCTAAGTGGGAATAAGTATGTGTTGTGTCGGAAAGGAAGGTCGGTACACTGGTGTTGATGCAGACAAGATTGAGGTGGTGGAAAAGGTCCACTAAAATGGAGCCCCTCTGACAAGGTGCTGGAGAGCCCTATAAGGGGTGGTGGGCATTGAAGTCGCCTACCAACACGAAAGGTGAAGGGAGCTGGTCAACAAGGTGTAGCACATCTGCCCTAGTAAGGGCAGACGATGATGGCGAATAGATATTACACAGGGAAAAGGAAAGGATGGAGAGAGTGATGTGGACGGCAACTGCCTGTAGGTGAGTATGCAATGAGATGGGATGGTAATAGACGTCGACCCAAATGAGCATCAGAACCCCTCCATGGGCTGGAGTACCTTCCACAGGAGGCAGGTCAAAACGCATAAAGGTGTTTTGCGGGAAGTCTGCTGCATGATCACATGGACGTAACTTAGTTTCTTGGAGACAAACTAGAAGTGGGCAGTGCAATCTAAGGAGTAGTTTTAATTCCTCCAGATTGGAACAAATGCCACGAATATTCCATGAAAGGAGCACCATGATAAAGAATGAGAGAAGAAAAGAAGGAACAAGCAAGCCGTCACCTCGATGGCCGCTGAGGACAGGAAAATGATGAAGGACTGCTATTGCTATGTAAGGCAGAGAATCAAGTTCCATGTGTTTGACTGACGTGTCTGCCACCTTTCCTCGAGTTGATCAGGACGGGCAGCTTCCACCGCCGGTAGAGGGCCGGGTGCCCGGCTGACAGAGCGTCCTGGTGAAACAGAAGACGGCAAAGCCGGCAACTGTTGGATGGCGTGACCAAAGCGTCACGCTGCAGCGGAGAAGGGGGCGGCTGTTCTTTTTGTGAGCCTTCTTAGAGGCATGACGAGTAGAAGCGGTTGACGGTTGAGAAGATGGAGTTTTTAGGAAATTGTCACAAACGGGAGCTTTTTTAGAATTCCGAGCATCGGATTTAGGTACCCGGGATGTGTGGGAACTGGTCGACAAATGCACTGTAGAATGGGCAGAAGGTATTGGAGAGGTGGAATGAACAATTTTTGGGCTGGCCGATCTGGCAACAATGTCACAGAAGGTGAAATCGCAGGTCTGAGTACCTAAATCCTTAGTTGGTCGAGGGGAGGTGAGGACCTGGCTGTAAGTACCTGCTGGGAGTACAGCAGGCTTCCTACTCACTAATAACTTCCGACCGGCAAAGGTTGAAACCTTTTCTTTGACACGAATCTCCTGGATGACCTGCTCGTCTTTATAGATGGGGCAGTCTTATGAAGAAGCAGGACGGTCACCCATGCAATTAATGCAGCGAGGGGATGGAGGTGGACATTCACCCTCATGGGCGTCCCTGCCACAGGTGGCGCATTAGGACAAGATTTACTAGTGTGATTAAATCTCTGGCAATTGTAGCAGCGCATAGGATTGGGTATATAAAGGCGAACTGAAATAAATTCGTAACCCGCTTTCACCTTAGATGGTAGATGAACACTATCTAAAGTCAAGAAGACAGTACGAGTCGGCACGAGATCACTGTCAACTTTTTTCATAACGTGATGAACAGCCGTAACTCCCTGATTGAACATATATTTGTGTATATCCTCGTCTGATAACCCATCCAGAGATCTTGTGAAGACTCGCCCAACGCCCCAACGCCCCCCCCCCCCACGAGGAGTTGAGGTTGTGGTGAGCCTCCACTTTCACAGGAAAAGTATGCACAAGCGTAGCCAGGAGTAATTTCTGTACCTGAAAGGCAATCTCAATTTATGGCAACAAGGTCCCATTGCGCTGTCTTGAGCAGTTCTTCAAGGGATCTGCAATCGCATCAACACCCTTCTGAATGAGAAAAGGATTTGCAGAAGACAAATGCTAATCATCAGTACGGGATACTATCAGGAACTTGGGAACGTGGTCAGAAGGTACCAGCTCGGGTAATCACCCCTCCCTGGGCCTGGCCTTTACTGGTGGTGGGGGGGGGGGGGTATGTACGTGCCCTACATGTCTACCCGAGGTGAGGAGTTACGCCTTTCCCTGTCACCGGCTACGCAGAGCGTGGTTTGACATTCACACACACACAGGGAGCAAAGAAGAGAGGAAGAAGAGAAAGGGATGAATGAAGGAGAATCTCAAACACCGAGGTGGAGATTAAAAGGGTGGGTCGAGGGCAAGGAGAAAGGAGCAAGGGGAGAAGGCAAAAGAACAGGAAAGGAAGAGGACCAATAAAATGAGAAGTCTCGGTGTAAGAGAAGAAAAACCTTTGACTGAATGAAAACGCCCATCTCCGGGCGAAGGCACGAACCGGGGGGAAAGTGGGAAGCGATCTGGGACAGAAGAAAGGCTGCTTCAGCTCGGGGCCCCATGTGCACCACACATATACCCACAAAAGAGCTGTGGGCCCTCTGAGGGGCCACACTGATATGCTGATACCGCATAAAACATAGTTACAAGAAATTGTCGCTTTTTTATTAGCTATGTCAGTCATCACAGAACACTGGAACATAAATTGTTCTTGCATCATGAGGAATGCCTGCAGTAGTGTTTGAAGAGGAATTTGTTTCATTAACTTTCTGAAGTTGATACGAGGTGTGACACGGTGGGAGCACTGCCCATGGTCATGTTAGGTAAATGCTGCACACCGAGCGAGTGAAAGCACATGCATCTGGAAATGAAGGTGGAGCACGCCTGCTGTAGGGAAAGGATATTTGTTGTTCTGAATCGACGAAGTCACCAAACAGAGTGTAACAAAAGTTCTGTAGATTTCCCTGCACTTTGGCGTTTTGACTGTAACAAAGAATTAAAAGAAATCACGAATTTTACTGAATATTTCAATGATTAGTATAAAAATGTTGTCCACTATCTGCAGACGATATCGATGAAATTATAATCTATTGGCGTTAGTACCTGGCACCTGAAAGTAGCCATTAATTTTGTACTCGGAAACCCATCATCCCGCTGTAGAGAGCAAGTTGCAACTAAAACTGTCTGCAACACTTCTGGCCCTCGGACTAAGTAATATTTTATGAAATCAAGGAGCAATGTAACAGCAAGAATTTTGGAATCCATTGCGCACCTCATCAACGAACGTGCTCAAAATTAGTGTTGGATTCAATTGGAACGCTATTTAACATAGCAAGATGTTCTATCAGCAACACACCACTTGTAATTTCCATATTGACCTACTTGACATTTTAATTTATAACAAAGCAAACTCAAAGAAAACTGGATAATATTTGAGTATATTTAGGAAGACTTTCTGCAACAAATTGTGAATATTTCTGTTATTTAATAGAGCAAAGTAACATAAGGATAAGGCCTATCTAGTATTCAACCAAAAACTGAGTCACAAAACTGGGGGAAAATGTTTCTAAATCTATCGGACTCAACTGTGTGGTTATTAGTCTGTAGCTTTTTTTTTTTTTTTTTTTTTTTGTGGTTTTAGGGCGCACAACTGCTGTGGTCATTAGCGCCCAACACTGCCCATAGTAAAAAAGAACCGGGGTTAGAAATTAAATGGCTTTCGCCATATTTGCACGATGTATAAAAAGTAAAACTCTGTTAACCGATTGCAGGTCATCAGCTAAAATGTCAGCCAATTCAAATGGGAAACACAGATCATGACGGAGACGGTTAAAAAATGGACATTGCACTAAAAGATGGTTCACAGTAAAAGGTGCATCACAGTGCTCACATAAGGGAGCAGGACCACCACGTAATAAATGCTGGTGGCTAAAACGGCAGTGGCCAATACGAAGCCGGGCCAGAACTATCTCCTCTCGGCGGGAGGGTCGAGATGACGTTGACCAGAGATCAGGCACAGGTTTAATGGCTAGCAATTTGTTCCCTGACAGGGATGACCAATGTAGATACCAACGGGAGATAATACGCTGGGAGATACCAGCGCGAAGGTCATCAGAGCTGGTGGAAAAGGTAGATAGCCGAGGAAGGAGAACTGCTTCCTTGGCAGCCGTATCCGCAGCCTCATTCCCCAACACTCCCACATGGCCAGGGACCCACAGAAACGTTACCGTAGTTCCGCTCGTTGAAAGAGAAGTAAGGCAATTGCGGATGCTTTGTACCAGGGGATGGGCCGGATATAGGACGCGAAGGCTCAACAAAGCACTCATAGAGTCCGAGCAAATGACAGTCTTACTGAGCGAGTGTCGCCGGACGTATTGTGTGGCTTGGTATAATGCATACAGCTCAGCTGTAAAAATGGAACTCCACTCAGGAAGGCGATATTTAAAAGAGACGTTGCCAAGTACAAAAGCACACCCAACACCCTGGTCTGTCTTTGAGCCATCAGTGTAAATGAACAAATTGTCATCAAATTGAAACCGGAGTGCGTGAAATTCTCTCTGGTAGACGAAACGAGGTGTGGAGTCCTTTGGAAGAGAATGAAGATCAAAGTTAACACGGACTTCGGGGCTTCGCCACGGTGGAGAGGTGCTCTCTCCAGCCGAGAAGATAGCAGGCATTGTAACGACAAGCTGGCCGAGTAGCGAACGCAAGCGTACTCCCGGTGGTAGCAGAGCAGACGGGCGCAGAGCGAAGAGACTGTCAAGTGAGTCGTTAAAAAAAACTGCGTACGTCGGGTGTCCTCGCATGGACGACAAACGACTAGCGTAACGGCTAAGCAGGAGTTCCCGACGGTAAGAAAGGGGTAGTTCGGCGGCCTCGGCATAGAGGCTCTCAACGGGGCTAGTATAAAACGCTCCTGTCGCCAGACGGAGACCTTGGTGGTGGATTGTATTAAGGCGGCGCAGTATGGATGGTCGAGCCGAAGAATAAACGATGCTACCATAGTCCAGTTTGGACCGAACTATGGTGCGATACAGATGGAGGAGAGTAGACCTGTCAGCTCCCCACGAGGTGCCACTTAACACCCGCAGCACATTGAGAGAGCGGGTACAGCGAGCTGCCAAACGGGATATGTGGGGAGACCAACTTAACTTCCTGTCGAGAACAAGTCCCAAGAACGTCGTGGTATCCACAAATGGAAGTACTATGGGGCCCAGACGAAGGGACGGGGGAAGGAACTCCTTCCGCCGCCAGAAGTTCATGCAGACTGTCTTGTCAGCTGAGAATCGAAAGCCAGTGTCCATACTCCACGCGTGGAGATTGTCTAGGCACCGCTGGAGGCGCCGCTCCAGAAGACCCGTTTGCTCAGAGCTGCTGTAGACCGCGAAGTCGTCAACAAATAGGGACGCCGACACTCCCAGTGGAAGGTGATCGGCTATTGAATTGATTGCCACTGCAAATAAAACAACGCTCAGGACCGAGCCCTGGGGGACTCCGTTCTCCTGATTAAAAGTGCTCGATAAAACCGAACCAACACGCACTTTAAAAACACGGTCTGTTAAAAATTCGCGGATAAAAATTGGCAGGCGACCCCGAAAACCCCATGTATGCAGAGTGCGGAGGATGCCCATCCTCCAGCAGGTGTCGTATGCCTTTTCCAGATCAAAGAACACCGCTACTGTCTGGCGCTTCCGTAAAAAGTTATTCATTACTGAGGTAGATAGGGCAACAAGATGATCCACCGCAGAACGGTGCTTGCGAAACCCACATTGGACATTAGACAGGAGATGTCGCGTTTCAAGCCACCATACCAGGCGCCCGTGAATCATGCGTTCCATCACCTTGCATATGCTACTGGTGAGGGAAATGGGGCGGTAGCTGGAAGGGAGACATTTGTCCTTCCCAGGCTTTGGTATGGGAATGACTATGGCTTCACGCCAGCGTCGCGGAAAGGTGCCTTCTATCCATATGCGGTTGTAGGTGGCCAGTAGGAAGTGCAAGCTCGTTGGTGAAAGGTGTTGCAGCATCGCCACGTGAATGCCATCTGGTCCTGGAGCGGAGGACCGCGAAGACGAGAGTGCGTGGTGAAGCTCTCGTACAGTAAACTCGGTATTGTAGCATTCACGGTTCTGAGAGGTAAAGGGCAATGGAGTCGCCTCCACCGTCCGTTTCCTAGCTAGGAAAGCGTCAGTGTAATGTGAAGAGCTAGACACCTCTGCAAAATGTCGACCCAGTGCGTTGGCTATTTGTGGAGGATCGACGACGGTGTCAGTTGCGACACACAGACCGGGAATTGGGGAATGAGCCATAGTGCCCGAAATTTTTCGAAGGTTACCCCAAATGATGGAGGAAGGGGTAGACCTATTAAAAGAGCCCGTGAATGAGCGCCAACTGGCGCGTTTACAGTCGCGAAAGAGGCGACGACAATAGGCCCGCAGCCGTTTGTATCGGATGCAGTTGTCGAGCGTGGGCCGTTGTTTGAAGATTCTAAGGGCACGTCGCCGTGCTCGCAGAGCGTCACGGCATTCCGCGGTCCACCACGGGACAAGGGGACGACGTGCGTGGGAAGTCTTGCAGGGGATGGAACATTCCGCGGCTGTCAGAATAACTGTGGTAATGTGTTCCACTTGGTCGTCTATACTAGGATAATGGTAAGTACCAAAATCCGCCAGTGACGTGTAGAGCTCCCAGTCCGCTTTCGTTAACTGCCAGCGGTGTGGATGCTCAAGGATGTCAGGCATCATTAGGTGAATTACACACGGAAAATGATCGCTCGAATGTGTGTCTGAGAGAGCAGACCATTCAAGACGCCGTGCCAGCTGAGCAGTGCAGATAGCTAGATCTATATGGCTGAAAGTATTTGTGGTGTATGAAAGATAAGTTGGTTCACCAGTGTTAAGGCAGATGAGTTGAAGGTGGTTCAGTATATCTGCCAGGAGGGAGCCCCGTGGACATGGTCGTGGGGAGCCCCAAAGGGGGTGGTGGGCATTGAAATCTCCCACCAACAAAAACGGACGCGGAAGCTGGTCAATAAGATCTAGGAGATCTGATCTAGTGACGGGAAAAGAGGAAGGAGCATAAATATTGCACAGTGTGAAGACAAATCCAGGAAGATATATCCGGACAGCAACAGCTTGTATTGGAGTACACAAAGGGACCGGTGTACTGTGTACGTCATCCCGAATAAGCAACATTACGCCCCCGTGGGCTGGAATTCCTGCCACTGGAGGAAGGTCAAAGCGAACGGCAGTGTAGCGTGGGAAAGTAATTCGAGTACCAGGGAGCAATTTTGTCTCCTGTAGAGAGAAGATGATTGGATGATATGTTCGCGTTAGAAGCTGCAGTTCTGTCCAATTCGACCGGATACCACGAATGTTCCATTGAAGAATATCCATAATGGGATAAAATGAGATGAAGGTGGACATCAGCCCGACGAAGGCGGCGGGCCACAGTGCGAATGTTCGCAACTGGTGGTGTCTGAGACAGGAGGGTCTTGCTCCATATTCTCAGAGGTTACCACAGCAGCTGCGTGAGTGTGGTCGGCAGCCCCATCTTTGGCTGATGCACCTGGAGAGACTATAGGCTTCCATGGGATGCCATCGTCACATTGTGAGGTAGGAGGGGGGAGAGTTTTCCCCCTATTTGATTTCTTGGAGCCCTGGTGAAGCTCCTTGGTTGGCTCAGATGTTTTGGTAGGGGTGCGGAGGAAATCCTCGCGCGAATGCTCCTTCTTAGACTTTCGCGTCTCTATCTGTGGTTTCACAGCTGAAGATGAAGATTTGTTAGAGGTACTCACACTTTTCGTTGAACGTGGCGCCGTTGTCGATGTAGGTTGTTTGACAACTACTGTCGTAAACTGTAGGTCACAAGTCTGTGTGGCCATATCCCGTGTCGGTGGAGGCGTTGCAACTACAGTACTGTAATTACCACGCGGTGGGGTCTTAGGCTTACGACTGGCGTACATTTTACGTGCAACTTGTATGGGAACCTTTTCCTTTACACGGATTTCCTGGATCGCCCGTTCATCAGCAAACACAGGACATTCCCGGGAGGAAGCAGCATGATTCCCGTTACAATTTATGCAATGAGGGGACGGTGGTGGACAAATCCCCTCATGGGCCTCTTTACCACAGGTGACACATATGACCGGGTTCTTACAAGACTGGCTTGTGTGGTTAAATCGATGGCACTGATAACACCGAGTAGGGTTAGGAATATAAGGTCGTACTGTGACGACCTCATACCCTGCCTTGATCTTCGGCGGCAGAGCCACTCGGTCGAAGGTCAGAAACACTGTGCGAGTGGGCACTACAACATTGTTCTCTTTTTTTGTCACCCTGTGTACTGCAACGACGCCTTGAGCTGCCAGATATTCTTTCAGTTCATCATCAGTCAGACCGTCCAAACTGGCCGAGAAGACTACCCCTCGGGAATAATTGAGGGTCGGATGGAGCTCAACACGAACCGGGTAGCTGTGGAGCAGAGTAGCCTTAAGCAGCCGCTGTGCCTGGGAGCCACTTTCTGTTTCTAACAGTAGTGTTCCATTACGTAGGCGGTTGCAGGTCTTAACTGGGCCGGCAATGGCATCAACCCCTTTTTGAATAATAAATGGGTTCACCGACGAAAAGGATTGTCCTTCCTCTGTACGGGTCACCACAAGGAACTTTGATGTCTGTAAATTTTTCTGTTCAGACACACTATTGTCTAATACATCAATTTCTAAAGGCTCTTTCCATTTTCTTTTTTTTTGAACCATCGCGGTTGTATCCCCCACGATTGCCAGTGTCTCCGATGGCACGCTCCTTCCTGCTGGGGGCCCCCAACGGAAGCACACCCGCCTTGGGTGATTGTTCACACCCCAGGTCACACCTCCCGATCTACAGACGGAGGGACCAATCGGCGAATCGGGAAGGTATCAGCGCAGGCAATCGCCCCTCCCCTGGCCTGGCCTTAACCAGGGGGTACGCACGCACCCTACATGCCAGCCCGGGGCTGGGACTTACGCATTACCCAGTCACCCATATGGGTGGCCTTCAGGTGCGTACAGGGAGGAGGAAGAGAGAAATAGTAGGAGGAGAAGCCTCAAACGCAGACGCGGAGGCAAAGAAAGAGGTGAAAGAAGACTGTAAAGCCAAAAGGGTCAGAACTTCGGTTCCCCGAAGGATGCACAGACTCAGTCCCCAAGAGAGGGGAAAAGGACAGTAGAAGAAGCGTCATGTAGCACGGAAAGGAAAGAGTGCTACAAAGGCTGGGGCCCCGTGCTCGCCACGCACGTACTCACCACAGAGCGGTGAGTCCCCTGAGGGGAGTCTGTAGCTTACAAACTACTAAAACTAAGGTGAATTAACGCAAGGACAGCACAAACACCCATGCCCCAGGGGGGACTCAAACCCCCGACGCAAAACGGCCGCACACACCACAGCACCGCGCCCCTGTGCACACGTATAATCCATTGTGGCAAAACTGGGAATAACACTCAGTGCTGTATTTAATAAAAAATTTTGCTCTTTTAAAACAGCTGGCCACGTGCCATATATACAATTTGGAGAGCACAGTGTCTCGAGCCTGAGTGGTATTAAGAATCCTAACATGCAGGACACTAGTTACAAAAACTCGTTCATTAGGCCACAAATGTAAAAGATTTTCCAACGTCATAGGTATTGTTTTGCAACTTTGGCATCATGTAGATGTGAGTCTAAATTGTAATTATGAAGTTCGTTGGCTTTTTGTTGTCACCTCCATTAAATATATTGAAAAATTAACATATGTGTATACACAATGTAGTCGTTATCTGAATTTGTGTTCAGGAAGGTCGTTACATACATTACCTACTTCTCCTCTCTTTCATGTTGCGAGCAAGTTACCTCAGCAATGAGTAAATTAATGAAGTAGGGTTTACAGCAGTAATGTCTAGCTGTATAATAGTCACTTTCTGAAAACCCAGCTCATTTCAAAATCATTTCCAGTTATGCTGCAAAAGCGAGACCTTATCAATTTGTCTAATAGCGTCTTTAATTTGTTCGCTTACTGTGTAACAAAACCATTCATGCCTACTGTCTCCTGGCAACCCCATAGCAGTTGTAATAGCTAGCTACTTCAAGAATATCGAGTGACATCACAAACAAAATTAAAGAAACTGTCCAAAGAATCGAAAAAACTGATAGATGATGGATTTGTATTTTTTTCATTTTTGCATAAAGTATTACAGCAAGGTAAAAAATCTTACTAATATGTACAACTACCCACTTCCTCCATTTTGTTTCAGCTTCATAACTGCTGCTCATTTTGGGAATATTCCTCAACTATGAGACGCGTATGTCAAAACAGAACGTAAATACAGTCCGTTTTGGAACAACAGTGCCTACAATCACTGGAGAAAGTGATCGTCCCACACAACTTTTTCGTTTTCTTAATAGAAGCACTCACTGAAAATTGGTAAGGGTAATTCAGCAATTCGTCAGCAATTTTCAATGCTGTAATCTGCTGTTGGACTGAAGGCTTACCTTATAATGGCATTTGGTAGTGTGGCATGGCTGAAACCCAGTTGAGGCAAGCCGTTTGTAGGAGTGAGGATATTGTGGGCTGCCCAAGAAGTTCTTCCTACTGCTTGGCAGTATTGCTTCACTTACTTCCAGCATTCATGCTAGTTCCCAACATTAATGAGGAGACAAGATTGGTCATTGCATTTACATGACACTGTTGTCCAGAATTAAAATTTTGAAAACAGGAAGTTCATCCCCTGGTTAATTTGCAAACCGTTGTGTGTTTTATGCCGGCAATGTCTGTATTAACTGCCAACAGAAAGAAAAATGTCATAGAATTGAACCAGTATACTCATGATAGCATTGTGGCACTATTCTCGTCTCTTGATCTACAGCAAGCATAGTTGATTAGTGAGATATTGTTGTACTAGTGATGTGTGTGGCTTCAGGTCTATTTTTCTCCTATGTTAAATGACCTAAACAGTATCAGTAACGAAATACCAAAACTCATTACATTGTGTCAACCAAGAGATTTGCATTTTCTATTGTTATTGTAATTGTTGTCATTCTGTTGTTTTAATGCAGTAAACAACACTGATTACCAGTTTATCATTATTACCATCACTATTATCATTGATTCAGTTGCAAAAATGTTCATTCCCCCTGTGGCCAGTTGATCAGGAAGAATGGATGATTTGATGGAAAATAGGACAATAGGAGAAAGTAAGTCATAAAAGACAACAACATGAGGTCAATGACAAAAATTTTGTAATAATTTCTGCTGATTTAACATCGTGGCGACAGATACTAAGCAACAACACATACATGTCGTGGGTGGCAAAATTCGAAGAATCCATCCGAGACATGGGTTTAGATCACCACCACCACAACCACCGTCATCGTAGGGACTGATGACAAAGATGTTTAGTCCCCTTAAAACAACAAAAACAACTCATTCCATGTTAGACCAACAAAGCTGTAACACTGCTAAATCAATAAATAAGCTGAGTAGTAGTCTGTAGATTATATGTATATGTCTGCAGATGAGAACTCTCAGAACTGCACATTTCCCACATACACACATTAGTTTCTGTGTTTCTGGCCGTAATTTTAAGTATCCTCTCTTCCGAATCCTCAAATGAACTGATTACTGTGTTACACAAATAACCAGTTACCTATGTTTCTTCTGGCTTTCAAGCAAACCAACACATTTCTGTATTCACGTAGAAGACATGAAATTTTACTTGTATGGCCACAAGGCTGCATTTCGAAATGCAGTCACTTTCAAGATGCAAAGTGTTTGATACCTTACTGTTTAGTGATGGATGGGGCAATGTTCATTAATTATATCCATAATGGATGTGAGGTCGCAGTTGTATTACTTGACAAGATAATTAAAACAATTGAATTTTCCAGTAGCTTTTGATGCAACAAAAATTAGTTTTCGTCGCAATCTAACAAAGTAATTGTTCCATTCTTTTGTTTCTTGGGGAAATGTGAGCGTGGTGGAAGATTATATATCTCAGTCTTTGACTTGCCGTGTGTTGCAAGCACAATATCAGTATTTCTAACTTTTCTATTCATTTGCTCAAATTATGATATAATACTGTAAAGCTTCAGAATATTTGAACACTGGTTTCGACCTAATTGGATGACAAATTTCTGTGGCCTGAATGTGACACCGGAAACTATCAGGAAATAGTGCCGCATATTAACCAAAATGTGAGACTCCACTCTAGAAGGTCATATGAGGAAAACACGATTTTGTGTCATTTATTGCCACACAGGTCTTCCTAGCACAGCTAAGAACTGGCAACATCATTGCTAATACTTGGCAACACCCTGACAGTGCACTTACTTCAGCAAGTGGTATTGCATTTTCTCGCTAAGTTCACTTGACACTCCTCTTCTACTTTCATGACTCACACTGTATAATGCTCCTGCGATATGAGAGACAGAAATTTAACCTTTGCACACAAGGAATGCTGTTATTTGTCTTAAGTGACTTTAGGGTTATCTTTTGCGATGCCTCAAGGCTCAGCAATAAATATGGCACAGATTGAGGGCAATAGGGTGCAGCGTGTTGTTGGCTGTGTGGTTCTGTGTGTGACTTGCAATGCAAGTGTGGTGTGATTCGGCAGTTCTAACCCTGGTTGGACGCAGTATGGTTAGGGATGGTATTTCATTTTACTTTGATTTATTTTACTTTATACACTGCAGATTGCAAGAAGAAACTCCTTAACGGAATCGGAAGAAAACCTCCATACAGTAAGTCTTTATGAAAGGTCGACTCCAAATTATGGAATTCGTCATAGATACCTTCTTTGCTTCACCATACAAATGCCTCTGAAGAAATTCGAATTGACAGCCATCGATACGAATGTAATTTTTACTACGCCCTTAGGACCTGCATGCAAGGGGGCACTTATGGGAGAAGTGAATATGGTGATTAATATAGTTTCTTCATGCGAAATATCTGATGTGCAACCGAGACATGATGACACGAACATTGCAGTGTGCCTGTGTTGCTGTCAAACATGCGCTGAAACGTATTCACGTAATTGATCTCATACATTTACCACAAGGAATCAAACGACGACAGTAAAACATTATAGTGCAGTTACGCACTGTCTTGATGAAAACATATGAACTGATGACAATAACAAATTACATGAAGGGCTTTTCTGAAAGGAAAAGGAACGAGATTTTCACCACAAATACCAGCATTAACCATCATAGAGTGCTATATGGTTAGATATACAACTGTGACAATTTTTCGCCTTTCTAATATTTCCGCAAGAGACCACGAACACCAACTGCTGGCGTGGCGCAGGGGATAGCGTCACGGACTGTGGAGCAGAAGGTCGCCGGTTCAATCCCGCCCACCGGCAAAAATTTATTTCCTTGTAAATTACAATTTGAGAAGGTTCTACATCTTTCTTATGCTCACTTGTAAATTCTACTAGTTTCTTATGTTAACTGTTCTTCTAATTTCTGGTAAATTCTGTCTGTGTATAAACACCAGAGCACTCTGCCTGAGAGGCAGTCAGTGCTGCTTGTATGTTGAGTTTGTAATAAACGTGCTTTCAGTATAAGTGCCGTGTTTAGTTGCCTTCGAAGTAAAGCCTACTTCCATTGCAACGTGACTTTGTTTGGTGGAGGCGCCGGGTACACTGTGCAACAGCTGCATCACCGTGGCTCCGATTAGGCAACGTAAAAGCCGTCACTTACACAGAGTGGAACCGGAATACACACCGAGTACATCCTTCCAAAAGTCCGTATTATCAGAAGAACGATGGAGACGAAACCAGCAATAAGCCAGCTGCACATCAGACACCCGTCGGTGTTTTCTGGAGATGCTGGACAAGAACCCAACAAATGGCTAAAAGGGTTCGACCAAGTCGCCAAGTACAACAGGTGGGACAGGTGCTTGGCCAAAGTTTATTTCTATCTGGATGGAACAGCCCAGCAATGGTTCGAAAACAACGAAGACAAGTTGAATGACTGGGAGACGTTCCAGGAGGAACTTAAGAAGACGTTTGGAGACCGCCAGCAACAAATCCGCTCGGCGGAAGAACAACTGAAGAACCGGGCCCAACGACATGGTGAGCCGACACAATCGTACATACAGAGTGTTTTGGCCCTGTGTAACGTAGTCAATCCAAACATGACTGAAGCGGACAAAATCTCGCACCTGATGAAGGGAATTGCAGAAGATATGTACCAAGCTCTTCTGATAAAAGACGTCGCTACGACAGAAGATTTCATCAAGTGGTGCCAGCGTATTGAAGAGATGCAACAAAGGAGGGTTGGACGCAAGAAGTATGACAGACTCCCAAATGTAGTCCCTATGGCCGTTATGGAAGACCAGCAGGACTTGGCTTCTCTCATACGACAAATCGTGAGAGAAGAATTACAACAGTGCATGGCAGCTGGGACTATTAGACCGAGCGAGCATCAGATTATGGCCATGGATGCGAACTCTGTAAGTCACGAGGGAGCCGACACCACTGAGGACGAGGTATTTCAAACATTAGCTCCCATCTGCCCCATCAATCGCACCCGACGTGAAGAATGGGCATCGCCCTGCTATGACTTACGCTGCAGCCACCAAACGGCAGCCCATGAACTGACCGACGCGACCACAGCCAACTCCCCCGGTAACTATGACACCCCGCAGAAGAACAGACGTCTGGAGGACAGAAGACAACACACCACTGTGTTTCCACTGTGGACGCCCTGTACATGTCGTACGCTACTACAGAGAGAGGAGGCGAGTATTTGATGATTATTTTGCCGCAAGACGTCAGTCGTCGGAGCAGTTCTATCCCAGGCAGTCACCTGCTGATGAGTTCAGTCGACCTATGGGAAGAAGCCCATTGCTGTACCCTAGACAAGGTCGCTCCCCCACGCGCCGCAGCCGTTCACCGTCGCCGTACAGAGGTACAAGCTGCTCCCCTAGCCGCCGGGCCCAGGAAAACAAAGCGAGGCGACCATCTATGGAGGTGAGGCTGCCGCAGATGAAAATCCTCCATGGCCGACAGTCGCCAAGATGTCGGAAAATCTAATCGACGTCATAATCGATGGCAAACCTGTCCGGGCACTTGTTGATGCAGAAGCCTGTTTTTCTGTATTAGCGGATAATTACCGCCGCACACTAAAGAAGACAATGTTCTGTGATACGGGAGCCACTGTGCTGAAGGTCGCGAATGGAAAATACGTCCATCCAGCAGGAACTTGTGTCGCAAGAATAACCATCAACAAAAGGATGCAGCCGTTTGAATTTGTCGTGTTAACAGAATGTAGTCACAAGGTCATCCTCGGATGGGACTTCCTTCAGGCATCCCAAGCTATCATTGACTGTGGAAGATCTGAGCTGCAAATTGAAGAAGTTGTTCCGCCAGATACACGTAATACAGAATTTTCTGGGAGGTTATTTGTTGTTGACAATGTGACGATACCGCCGTTAACAATGAGAAGAGTTGCAGTCACAAACACACATGACTGGTTAAACTGTGAAGTTCTTGTTGACAGTAAAAAGTTTATCAGGCTCACAAAAGAAATTTACATACCAGCGGCTATCATAAGCATTACCAGTGGTCAAGGAGAGATTTGGATCACAAATTGTCGCGAGCAGTCACATTTTTCCCCAAAGGGAATGTGTATCGGGACAGCTGAACCAATCCAGGACAGTGTGCTCAACGTCATCAATGAAGACCCATGCCCTGCTGTTAGTACAGGCAACACGCTGGAGGAAACGAACGTGGAACTGCAAATAGGGCCTGGACTGACCAAGGAACAACGCCAATTTTCGGGTGCATTCACACCTCAGCAGGGGAAAAATCAGACGAAACGGCCCATGATAAAGCACCATATCAATACAGGGGCCATCCACCAATTAGCCAGCGTTCGTATAGAGTGACGCCAGCTGAAAGACGGATAATTCGGGAGGAAGTGGAGAAGATGTTGCGAGATGACATTATTCAACCTTCGGAGAGTCCTTGGTCATCTCCGGTGGTCCTCGTAAAGAAGAAGGATGGCACGTGGCGATTCTGTGTCGACTATCGGCGGCTGAACAGTATCACAAAGAAATATGTCTACCCATTGCCGTGTATTGATGACACCTTAGACTGCTTGAAAGGAGCTACATACTTCTCAACTATGGACATGCAGACAGGTTACTGGCAAATCGAGGTTGACGAAGCTGACAGGGAGAAGACAGCTTTTATTACACCTGACGGTCTCTATGAATTTAAAGTAATGCCATTTGGATTATGTAATGCTCCAGCCACATTCGAACGCATGATGGACAACTTGCTTCGACACCTTAAGTGGATGACGTGTCTCTGCTATTTAGATGACATTGTTGTTTTCTCGAAAACATTTGAAGAACATCTGAGTCACCTGCCAACTGTGTTGAAGTGTGTTCAGGCTGCAGGTCTCCACCTCAATTAAAAGAAGTGCCTTTTTGTGGCCAAAGAGATAAAAATCCTGGGGCACCTAGTCAACGGAGATGGTGTGCGTCCTGATCCAGATAAAGTAAGGGCAGTCACAGAATTTCCAACTCCTCAGCACATTCGTGATGTGAGAAGTTTTCTCGGGCTGTGCTCATACTACCGACGTTTCATAAAAGCATTTTGTAATAAGGCACGTCCATTACAAGAACTTCTGCAGGGAGACGCCAAATTTTACTGGGATGAGACAAAATAAAGAGCTTTCCGAGCACTTAAGGAGGCTCTAACTTCCACACCAGTGCTAGCCTTGTACGACGAGAATGCAGAAACGGAACTTCACACAGACACCAGTGGCTATGGGATTGGTGCAGTGCTTGTACAAGTTCAGGAAGGTGCCGAAAAAGTGATAGCCTATGCGTCAAGAGTACTCTCAAAGTCTGAGATAAACTACTCTACAACTGAAAAAGAATGTCTCGGGGTTATCTGGGCTATCAACAAGTTCCGGCAGTATTTATTCAGCAAACCATTCACCGTCGTGACAGACCACCATTCTTTGTGTTGGCTGACTAGCTTGAAGGATCCATCAGGTCGACTAGCAAGATGGGCACTGAGAGTCCAAGAGTACGATGTCACAGTGGTATTCAAGAACGGGCACGAACACAACAATGCCGACTGCCTTTCGAGGAATCCATTAGTGGAACACAACAGCATTAATGAAATTTCAGCTGTCACTGAATTAGCTGACGTTACAGCTGAACAGAGGGAAGATCCAACACTATTAAAATTGATAGACTCCTTGGAGAAAGGAGAACCGACCAATGAAGAGTTCCTACTTGTAAACGGAACATTGTACAAGAGCAACTACGATCCACTGGGCCCCAATGGCTACTTGTTGTTCCAGCTCATCTCCAGCCAGCTATTCTCAAATATTTCCATGATGCTCCAATATCCGGTCATCTGGGATTCGTGAAGACCCTAGACAGAATCAGACGCAGGTATTACTGGAAAGGTCTCTACCGATCTGTCAAGCACTATGTGAGTCACTGTAAAGAGTGCCAGCGACGGAGGCATGTGCCGCAATTACCTCCAGGACATCTCGTACCGTTTCCGCCGGCAGCAGCTCCATACCACCGAGTTGGAATCGATCTTTTAGGAAGGTTCCCAAAGTCGACAACCGGTAACTGTTGGATAATAGTCTGCACTGACTACCTCACACGCTACGCTATCACCAAACCTGTGCCAACTGCAGAAGGTCCAGCGATCGCAAAATTACTTGTAGAAGACATTATTTTGAAGCATGGAGCACCATGTGTCATGATATCTGATCGTGGAAAAGTATTCCAGTCAAAACTAGTATCAGAGGTAATGTTGCGGTGCAACATTGTCCACAGAATGACAACTGCATACCATCCTCATACAAATGGTCTTACGGAACGTTTTAACAAAACGTTAGCCTACATGCTGTCGATGTACGTCGATGTTGAGCAGAAGGATTGGGATACAATTCTGCCAGTCATGACATTTGCTTACAATACCGCAAGACAAGACACCACAGGCTTCACTCCGTTTTTACTGCTCCATGGCCGTGAAGCTGAGACGACAATGGATACACTGTTCCCGTTCCAACCGGACGACACTCAGGATGACTATGTTACACAGCTCATCACCAGGGTCGAAGAAGCAAGACAGCTGTCTCGCATACGGACACTGGCTGCCCAGGAGAAGGACTGTCAGTGGTATAACGACAAGCACCAACCTGTTGCGTACAGCCCAGGAGATCTGGTATGGATTTTTATCCCTGTACGGAAGGTTGGACTGTCAGAAAAGTTATTGAAGCGATACTTTGGTCCGTGTTGTGTCATACGCCGCCTGTCAGACGTCACATACGAAGTTGAGGATTATGAGCCGCCGTCGAAATGTCAAAAACGAAGAGACATTGTTCACGACCTGCGCATGAAGCCTTACTACGATCCTGAAGAGCCGGTAGACGACAATGGCTTCTTATTCAAGGACTTTAAGGACGGTAATGCTCTTGATGAAGCCACGACAGGAACGTCTGTCGTCGATAATCGCGGAGAAGGAAAGGATTTTCTTGAACTGTCATACAGAGGACCCATGATACGGTCAAGATCCAGGACATTGCAGCTGGCTCCACAGGAATCTTAACAGCGGGTTGCTGTTTGTCCAGGAGAGGGAGCAATGCCGCGAGAGACCACGAACACAAACTGCCGGCGTGGCACAGGGGATAGTGTCACGGACTGCGTAGCAGAAGGTCGCCGGTTCAATCCCGCCCACCAGCAAAAATTTATTTCTTTGTAATTTACAATTCGAGAAGGTTCTACATCTTTCTTATGTTCACTTGTAAATTCTACTTGTTTCTTATGTTAACTGTTCTTCTAATTTCTGGTAAATTCTGTCTGTGTATAAATACCAGAGCACTCTACCTGAGAGGCAGTCAGTGCTGCGTGTATGTTGAGTTCGTAATAAACGTGCTTTCAGTATAAGTGCTGTGTTTAGTTCCTTTTGAAGTCAAGCCTACTTCCATTGCAACGCGACAATATATTGTGTATTAGTGTAATAAATTCTCATCATTCGCAATGGGTGGTCTGCTCCATCGATATCGAGTGTGAAATACACATAGCAACCTTTCTTGTGGATCACCACTCAACAACACAACAGCATTCTACATATCCAGGGCGATGAGTGGCGACAGGCGGTGTGGGCAGAGGGCAAGGCAGCGCAGTGCCGCCACTGCTGTTGCCGCCGGCAAGTGGGCTGCGGAGGGCTCTGTCAAATGTTGCGGCCAGAGGCAGCAATGTTATTGGACCAAAATGTTATTACCTGTGTATCAAAAGTGAAATATGGAACGCATATGCTCCCCTTACACTTGTGGTATAAGCATTCATGAGGGAGGTGAAATAAAAATTTTGTCAACCGTCAGTTTTGATCACCAACACACGCATTGCTTATCACACACTTTACCGCGAGACCATGGATGTAGCTGACCTAAACGTCTTGTAACTGAACACAAGTACTGCATAAACTGCCACAGTCTACAGTGTTGCCAGATTGTGCAGATACCCAGACTTAGAGTGTATCAGCACAATCGGTATTTTCTGTGATTTGTCAAAGGCATCTGATTGTGTAAACCACAACAGAATTTTAATTTAGTTAAAATTATATGTTAACAGGGGAAATGCTGCAAAATGGTTCAAGTCATACCTTGCTAACAGAAAACAAAGGGTGTCAGTGCAAGGGGCTAGTGAATTAAGCAACCAGTCATCATCACATTGGGAAGAAATTACATGTGCTGTCCCATAAGGAACCATTACTGTTTCTTGTGTACATTAATTACCTCTCATGAGCTACATTGCTAGAAGCAGAGTTAGTTTTGTTTGCAGATGATACAAATATTGCAATAAACAGCATGTTGAGCACAGTTTTAGAAAGGTCTGCTAATGATATTTTCAAGAACATTTATAAATGATTTAAAGCTACCTCATGGACATAAAACTCTGAAAAGACTCAGTACATGCAGTTCAGAACATGGAAAAGGTTTCCATCCAGCAAATGTGTGAAGTATGAAAAGCAGATAGAGGTTGTCAGTGTTAAATTCCTGGAATTATAACTTGATAAACAATTCGGTTTGGAGCAGCACACTGCAGAAATGACTTAACAAAGCCGTATTTCCAATTTTACTGTTATCAGAGATAAATGGCATAAAAATAAAAAAAGCTTGCATATTTTGCTCATTAATGAAATAATAATATAGGCCTATCCCTTTTGCAACAAACAGCACAGTACATACATACAATACTAGGAACAAAAACATTATACTCAAGGATTCACAAGCACCTACTTTAGTTCAAAACGGTGTCCACTAATTAGGCTCATACATTTTAAATTATTTACCAGTACCATAAAAAAACTAGCTACAAATAAAGCTCAGTTTAAGAAGAGCCTGAATGACTAGTGGCCAACTCCTACTTGATGACTTTTTGAACAAACCAAATGATGTTTGTATCGGTATTCATACTATTCGTATTATTATATCAGATTAAAAAAATTATACGTTGACATGTTCCACATCCACGAGGATCTCCTCAATATGGATCGATGGAACGAACGACAAATCAAATCTAATAAAAGGATTCCTTCTCCACCCAAAGAGATATTTATAACAGTGGTGTAACTAAGGGGGGGGGGGATGAGGGGGATAGAATCCCCCCCCTAAGAACCCAAAAAAAAAGGAAGAAGAAGAAGAAGAAGAAGAAGACGAAGAAGAAGAAGAAAGAAATCTTATAACAGCAATCTGGTAAAGGTAAAGATTGGAAACTTGGGGTGTTTTACCATAAGCTTTCAACGGGAGTGGTAGATGGTAGTCTGTCTGGAAACTGACTAAAATTTTCCTCGTCAAGCAGCTCTATCCCCCCCCCCAAAGCCAAGTCCTAGTTACGGCACTGATCTATAATATGCATTTTGCTACACGATTCAAAACTTTGGTCATTCAATCATTAAGAAAACTTGTCATTGCGTATTTCAAATTAGGCCATACTGTAGACAGTTTTAGACTATTTTCTATATATGTGTCACAACTTTCGATGAGCACTGCTTCAATTTCTGCGAGCGAAAGGGGCAATAATACCATTTACAGAGTAACACATAAAAAAAGAATGAGAGTGTTGATTTTACAATATATTACTTGCAAAAGATACCTCCATAATAGCGAATACTTTACAAAGCAAACAATGTAAAGCTCATTCTAAACGGGAAATGAGAGCTTACAAGATTACCCATGATGCATCAGTAACACCTGCGCATACTGTGTAGATATGTCCACTTGCACAAGATGCACGCATACGATTGCTAGTAGACTGAATAGGATGGATCCTATTTTCACACATATGGAACTGCTTCGCACATGCACAGACAAATGAGTGGGGAACCAAGTTGGCGAATGGAGCCAAGTCGCGAATTTGTTTGAGAAATGTGTACTTGTCTCCTGCTCAGGAGAATGTAGTTGTTTGACTCATGTGTGTAAGTGTGTGATTTATTAATGTTTGCTGTCACATACCTATGCTCCTTTGCCTGGTAAGTAAACTTTATTTTATATATTTATATTTCAAGCTTTTGCAACCATTGGTCACTTCGCAAAAACGGAACAATGCGGGTTTTAAGGGAGTGGATGAGGGATCATTCCAATCCTGGAAGTGGAAGGACCGTTCAACTTCTTCGCTTTCTACAAATGCCTGTCTAGGTGTGTTTCCTTCGCCACCTAAGTACTCTAATACGGAACATATCATCTGTGAGAGACTATCCTGCTCGCCTGATGAAGTGTTGCATAACATAATTCATGACGTGCACTTAGGAGACCTTACACCATCTGAACTGTAGCGTAGGCTGCGCGCCCTTCTATCAACTGAGTTTCTCCCGGACATTACTTTGTGGTCAATCTGGCTAGTGAAAATGCCTGAAGCCTTGCAGCTGCAGTTGCTGCAACTTACATCTTGTTCTCTAGATGACAAACTATCAATAACAGATTGAGTATTTAAGATCATTAACCATCGCGCTCTCAGTGTTAACAGTGCTGCGAGTGTTATTCCAAATATTCCCCCCCCCCACCATGTAAGTAGGTGCCGATCGCATTCGTGTGTTTTCGTTGCACAACCGTACGGTGTCGTCACTTGCTAGACGTCCCGCGCAATGCTCTCTGGACTCACCAGTCGCCATGATGGACATGTCAGCCTAGCAACGCGCTCTCTCGGACGCCGAAAGAACCACCTGCAGCACGCCAACCACGCCCAACAACAGCCAGCCCCTCTGCTGATATCATAGCATCTTCGGAGATGACACTAAACTTTGCCATGCGTGGTGGGAAATGCAAGTGGCGGGGTGCAGTAGCAGGCGTGGTGCCCCGCTCAAAACGAAGATGCCTCCACTCCACAACTCGCACCTCTGGTACGGTAAGCTGCAACGGCTGTTTGTTTGTGACTGACTGTGTTTCGAACATTGACTTTCTGATTGACAGTGGGGCAGATACAAGTGTTTTACTCCCGTCTCTTGCACCGGCCACTCTCGTGCCTTCTCCCACAGTGCCTCGCGCCACAAATGACTCCACTATCAAAGTGCTTGGAACGGTTCACATACTGGTTCATTTATCTAAAGACTTGACTATTAAGTGGGACTTTCTGGTCGTGCAAGTGTCCTGTCCAGTGCTTGGCATAGTCTTTTTAAGAACAATAAATTTCCCTTGGACATTCCTACAGTAATCTTGTTACATCAAAACACTAACACACACATCCGTCTATCTGCCTCCCCCAATTGCACGCATATTAATGCTGACATTTCTCTTTTGCAAACAGAGTGTACGCTGTTAGCTGCAAAACTTACTAGTGTAACGTGTAACTTAACTATACAGAGACTTGAAATTGTTGAACTCGAGGAAACTCAGAGTAGGCTTAAGGAACATATTGACATTACATCATGCTCGCTGGCTCGTGCAAGAGAAGTAATCACTTCCTTACAAAGTTTACAATCCGCAAACCAGTGCCGCGCGCTCCCTTTCAGACATGCGTCTCGAACTCTGACATTCAAACCAATGACTCAACAGTTTCACATAGCTCTGTTTGCCCGTGTGGCGTTCTTGCTATTAGCAGTGATGCTTGCCACAGACTCGACACAGCAGAGGGATCTCCAGTGCATTACAGACCACGCTGCCTCAATCCGCATAAACTCAAAATCGCAACAAAAATTATTGGCAAACTGCTCGAGGCTGGCATTGTGCAACCTTCCTTTAGCGAATGGGCTTCTCCTATTCACCTTATGCCGAAAAAGGACGGTACCTATAGTTTATGTGGGGATTACAGGAAGTTGAATGATAGGACAATCACTGACAGCTTTCCTGTGCCGAATATCCAAGACTTTGCTAGCCAGCTTGCAGGTGCGACCACTTTCAGCGTCATCGACTACAAGAAGGCTTATCACGAAATTCCAATGCATGAACCGGACATTCAAAAATGGCCATCATTACTCCCTTTGGCTTATTTGAATATGTATATATGCCTTATGGCTGAAGAAACGCCGCACAGACATGACAGAGGTTCCTAGACTCCCTTCTTCACCCTCTGCCACAGTGTTATGCATACCTGGACGATATTTTGATTTTCTCGAAATCTCCAGAAGCGCATGAAAACACCTATCCGAACTGTTCAGTGTCCTCGATTCGCATGGTGTTGTGACCAACAAAGACAAATGTGTTTTCAGACAGTCGTCTGTTATTTTCCTGGGGCATGTTGTGTCGGCAGATGGTATTTGCCCCACTGATGAAAAAATTGAAACTGTGCAAAAACTTCTCCTGCCTGTCACTTATCATGAACTACGACGCTTCTTGGGGATGATTAATTTTTTTCGTTGTCATATCCCAAAGGCTGCTGAACTACAAGCACCCCTCACAGATGCGTTGCGTGGCCCTACCACTACAGGGGATTGTACCGTCCTTTGATCAGAGGAGATGCAAACCGCATTTGACTCTTTGAAAACGGCATTAGCAAAAGCAATAACTTTGGCTCACCCCCCCCCCCCCCCAATGTCTTCCTTTCCATCACCACTGACGACAGTGAGGTGTCGATTGGGACGGTGCTACAACAGCATTGTGGGGAGGAGTCACAGCCATTGAAGTTTTTTTCTAAAAAGTTGTCACCCGGCAAATCCAAGTGGCATGCTTTCGACCCCAAACTTCTTGTGGTTTACGAGGTGGTCAGGTATTTCCAAGAAAATATTGAGGGTCGGCTACTAATTATATACACAGACCATAAACCTCTGGCACAAGGCCTCAAAAATCCTCCAGCTGACCCACCTCCACGTCGGTACAGGCATTTTGATCTGATCTCTCAGTACACAAACGACGTACAGTACATGCATGACTCCAACTATTTCGTCGCTGATTATTTCTCTCGGCTCGCTGATATCTCTTTGTTATTGTTGTTTATAGGGGACCAAACTACAAGGTCATCAGTCCCCTGTTCCAGGCACTGATGTAACATGTGATAGAACGAAAACACAGAGAATAAGGATTAGAGAATTCCTGGGACGTAAAAGAAAGACAAACACTACACTTATACACAGAGGACTGCACAAAAGGGTTAAAAGGACCATTTCAGAGGAGAATGCAATGGCTGGCTGATCACTAGGATAAAAACGGATGAGCGAGCCATGCTGTACACACTCAACCGAAAAGGTAAAGGCTATCAAGTAACTTAAAAACAGTGTAAAAATGAGAGTCTATGAATCACTCAGAAGCGCCTTCCATTAAATGGAAGGGTAGAAACCAGATGCGCAAATAAAATTTAAAACAGTAGTAGCCAAGGAGGCATCGTCACCTAAAACTGATGGCAGCGAATCTTGTAGGCTAAAGGACTGCCGCAAAGCGGCTAAAAACGGACAATGCAAGAGTATGTGGACCACAGTCAGCTGGGCGCCGCAACGACAAACTGGTGGGCCCTCTCAACGCAAGAGGTGGCCGTGTGTTAACCACGTATGGCCAATGCGTAGTCGGCAGAGTACAACGGACTCCCTACGAGAGGCTCGCAGGGAGGACCTCCACATTGCCGTAGTAGGCTTAACAGCACGGAGCTTATTTGGTGCGTTTGATTCAGCCCACTCTGTATTCCAAAGGCTTAAAACCTTCCAATTGAGCACCGCCCGGAGATCCCTCTCTTGGAGACCGATTTCCAGCATAGTTGAGGTAGTAGCCTCCTTCGCCAGTTGGTCAACACGTTCATTTCCTTTTATTCCAACGTGGCCTGGAGTCCACAGGAGGACCACAGTGCGACCAGATGTATATAGTCTGTATACAGCTTCCTGAATGGACCGTACCAAAGGATGTTTTGGTAAACAATGGTTAAGGGCTTGCAGACCACTCAGGGAGTCAGTACAGATAACCACAGACTCCCCGGGGCAGGCTCTGAGGTGTTCAAAGGCCCGCCGAATGGCGACAAGTTCCGCCGTAAACACACTACTCCCACAGGGCAATGAACGTTGTTCTATATGCCGGCCATGGGTATAGGCATACCCAACATGGCCATCGACTAGGGAGCCATCGGTGTATATAAATTCAGCGCCATGGTAGGAATCTAGAAGGGCCTGGAACTGTTGACGCAGATTCGTCGGTACAACAGAGGCTTTGGAGTCTTGGGACAAGTCCAACCGAAGCTGGAGGCGAGGAATGACCCAAGGAGGAGTACTAGAACGGTACTGGAAGGTGAGAGGAATAGGAAAGGATCCTAGAGAAGAAAGAAGGGAACGAACATGGACCGCAACCAGGAGGCTCGACCGCGGCCGTCGTCGCAGGGAAGGGAGTGCGTCAGCTGGGAAGAGGAGCCTGCGATTTGGGTGGTGAGGTACGGCATGAATACGGGCAACATAAGAAGCCATTAGCTGTTGCCTTCTGAATCGCAGGGGGGGAACCCCAGCCTCAGCAAGAAGGCTTGTCACAGGACTGGTGTGGAAGGCCCCCGTTGCTAAACGGATGCCACTGTGGAGTATTGGGTCCAAGGCCTGCAATGCAGATGGGGCTGCTGAACCATACACAAAGCTCCCGTAATCTAAGCGCGATTGAATCAGCGCTTTGTAGAGCTGCAAAAGACTTGTACGAGCGGCTCCCCAACTAGTGTGGCTGAGGCAGCGTAGAATATTGAGGTACCGCACGCACTTCTGCTTGAGCTGGTGAAGATGGGGCACCCAAGTGAGCCGGCTGTCGAAGAGCATGCCAAGAAATCGGTGAGTCTCTTCGACACGAAGAAGTTCATCACATAAATATAACTCTGGGTCCAAATGGACAGCGCGATGACGGCAGAAGTGCATAACCTGGGTTTTAGATGGAGAAAACTGGAATCCATGGGTTGAGGCCCACGACTGCGCCTTTCGAATGGCACCCTGTAGACGCCTTTCAGCTACCACAATGCTAGCTGAGCTGAAGTATAAGCAGAAGTCATCGGCGAACAAGGAGGAAGAAACCGATGACCCCACTGCCTCAGCAAGTCCATTGATGGCAATTAGAAAAGAGGGGTACACTAAGGACAGAGCCCTGTGGGACACCGTTCTCCTGGACGCGAGAAGAGCTGAGGGAAGTACCAACCCGTACCCGAAAAGACCGGAAAGAAAGAAAGTTCTGAATAAAAAGTGGGAGCGGACCTCGCAATCCCCAACCGTGCAGTGTAGCCAGAATGTGGGGGCGCCAAGTGGTATCCTAGGCCTTTCTGAGGTCAAAAGAGACGGCAACAAGGTGCTCACACCTGCTAAATGCCGTACGAATGGCGGACTCCAGAGCCACTAGGTTGTCAACAGTGGAGCGGCCTTAGCGGAAACCCCCTTGACGTGGGGACAACAGACCCTGATGTTCAAGGATCCACATAAGCCGCCGGCTCACCATACGTTCGAATAGCTTGCACAGAACGTTGGTGAGGCTGATTGGGCGGTAACTATCAGCCACCTGTGGGTCAGCACACGGTTTGATCACCGTAATAATGATGCTTTCTCGCCATTGTGACGGGAAAGCCCCCTCCACCCATAAACGGTTAAACAGGGCGAGAAGCTGGTGTTGAAACTCCACGGAAATGTGCTGGATGAACTGGCTGTGGATTCTGTCCGGTCCTGGAGAGGTATTGGGGCATGCGGCAAGGGCAGTTTCTGAAAGCAGAGTTGTACACTTTGGCTTGACGCGTGTGAAAGGACAGCCGTCTCTGTTCAACACGCTCCTTCAGAGCACGGAAGTCCACACTGTATTCGCATGTTGCAGAGGTGCGAGCATAATGCTTGGCCATGTGTTCTGCTATGGAAGTCGGGTCGGTGCATAGGATACCCTGGATGCGTAGGTTGGGAATCGCCGCTGGTGGACGGTACCCAAATAGGCACCGAACCTGCGACCACACCCGAGATGCTGAGGCGCGCCGGCCGACGCTGGCGACATACGTCTCCCAACAGTCCCGTTTACCCTGCCGGATGAGCTGTCGAGCCCGGGCCCGGAGCCGTTTAAAAGCTATTAGGTTTTCTATACTGGGGTGTCGACGATGGCGCTGGAGTGCCTGACGACGATCCCGGATTGCCTCAGCGATTTCCGGCGTCCACCAGGGCACAGACTTACGCCGTGGGGAGCCAGACGTGGTAGGAATGGTTGCCTCAGCAGCTGAAACTATCGAACTGGTGACCTGGTGAACCGCAATGTCCAAGTCGGCTGGCAATGGAACGGGAACCGTAGCAGCTGAGGTGAAGTGGTTCCAATCAGCTCGATGGAGAGACCATCAAGATGGGCAAGCCCGCAGGTGGAAAATCAAGGAGCATCAAGAGAACAGGAAAATGATCGCTGTTGCAAAGGTCATCATGGACCCTCCACTGGAAGTGCGGGAGCAGGCTCGGGGTACAAACAGAGAGATCAATTGTGGAATACGTGCCTCGCGCCACGCAAAAATGCGTGGATGCACCAGTGTTTAGCAGGCAGATGTCGTGCTGTGATAAAAGCGTCTCTATGTCCCTACCACGGCCTGTTGTCTGCACTCCACCCCACAAAGGATGGTGGGCATTGAAGTCCCCCAGAAGCAGAAATGAAGGGGGAAGTTGTGCCACCAGGGCAGCAAGGTCAGTAAATGATACCATCTCGTCTGGAGGAAGGTAAAGAGAACAGATCGTAAGTTCTTGCGTAGCACGAATGCGAACAGCCACCGCCTCAAGAGTCGTGTGGAGAGGCACAGCGGCACTGGGGACAGTGGCAAGGACATAGATGCATACACCTCCAGAGACCCTGTCATACATGGTACGGTTTTTGTAATAGCCCCGATAGCCACGAAGGGCTGGGGTCCTTTGAGCAGGAAACCAGGTTTCCTGCAGGGCTATACAAAATGCTGGAAAGCGGCACAACAATTGCTGCAATTCCGGCAGATAGCGGAAAAAGCCGCCACAGTTCCATTGGAGGATCATAGAGCCTCCTGGTCGCTGGGACATACTGATTTCTGCGGCGCAGGAGGGTTCATAGTGTCTCCTTCTGTTGCCGATTTTTGAGGCAGGTCCTCAACGTCCATAACTTCCAAAGACTCGGTAATAGCCAAGTCTTTTTGGGATGCGAGGATCTTCTCAGATGAAGAGCAATGTTTCGGTGGCACGGTAGCCACCAGAGAATCCTTGGATTTACTCTTACTTCTGTGTTTTTTCTTCTCACGAGGTTCCTTAGGCTTCTCATGTCGGGAGGGCTTCGCGGACCCTTCCTCAGGAACTGAGGATGCCTGCGAGGCCCTGCAACCAGCAGTAGGTGGCTCCTTCAGCCACCTAGTGATATCTACAGGAGAAGGCTTTGAAGGAAGGGATTCAAGGGAGCGCTTCCTCGCAAGAGGAGCCAGAGATGGCTGTTGTGTCTCTGGCTCAGGGGTGAGGACTGAGGGCCCCACAGGCGGAGATGGTGGTGCTCCCAAAGGAGGGACCTTGGGGGCAACCGAGGATGAGGTACCCCCAAACACCATGGGGGCAGATGTGGGTGGTTTGGGCGAAGGGCCCACTGTGGAAGACGAGGCAGTGGATAGTGGTACCAGAGATGGCAGAGGCAGTTGTGATGCAACTGTGGCATATGATGTCTTCATGCTCACAGGATGGAGCTTGGCATACTTTTTCTTGGCCTCTGAGTATGATAACCGGTCCAGGGTCTTATATTCCATAATTTTACGTTCTTTATGAAGAACCGTGCAGTCTGGTGAACAAGGAGAGTGATGCTGCTTGCAGCTGACACATACTGGAGGAGGGACACAAGGAGCGTCCGGATGTGAGGCACGTCCGCACTCCCGACATGTAGGGTTACCATCACATCGGGAGGACATGTGCACAAACCTCCAGCATTTGAAGCAACGCATAGGGGGAGGAATGTAGGGTTTTACATCACACCGGTATATCATTACCTTGACAGTCTCTGGCAACGAATTGCCTTCAAAAGCCAAGATAAACGCACCGGTGGCTACCCTATTGTCCTTCGGACCCCTATAAACACGCCGGATGAAATGGACTCCTCGCCTCTCTAAGTTCTGCCGTAACTCGTCGTCAGACTGCAACAGAAGGTCCTTGTGAAATATACGTCCCTGTACCATGTTCAAGCTCTTGTGGGGAGTAATGCTAACGGGGACGTCACCCAGCCTGTCACAAGCAAGCAGTGCCCGTGACTGGGCTGGGGACGATGTCGTTATGCGTACAGCCCCAGATCTCATCTTAGACATGCCATCTACTTCCCCAAACTTATCCTCAAGGTTTTCCACAAAAAACAGAGGCTTCGTGGTCGTAAACGATTCGCCATCTGTCCTTGAGCATACAAGATAACGATGGGGCATAAGCCTCACCTTGCTGACGAGCCCTGCGTTCTTCCCATGGTGTGGCCATGGAAGGAAACGCTTGGGGGTCATATGTCTCACGCTTAGAGACGCCGGTTTTGTGTCTGGCAACGCCATTTTTTGCTTGCTTCATTCTCGTCCCACGAGCAGTTAGGGAACTAAAGGTCCACCCAGGCAGAGCCCCGCTTGCCTGGGTAAGCCTTGTACAACTGAGGTGCGGCAGGTTCCTCAGAGGTTGCTCGCTAGTGGCTGTTCAACCTCAACAGCCATGCATCTCCTCGGCACGTAGCACACCTTGAGATTGAGGTTTTTTTTATAGAGGTTTGTACCATCCTCGCGACCCGGGCTATTAAGCCAAGATCCCCGGGCTCTGAAACGTACAACGTTCCACCGTCGTGCCGAACGATGGTCGTTGAGGCACGCACAGAGCTTACAGTGTAGCGGCCTGTTGGCGCGACACAGCCCACGGCTCAGGACCCCGGGTTTGCCAAGCCCGTACTCAGCAATTTAATGCTGAGCCCCTGAGCGGGTTATCTCTTTTGTCACCGACTTCCACGAGGTCACCATGGCTCAGTCGAGCGATCATTCGATTTCGACTCTGCTCAAATCCGGCGAGCATTTATTGGTTTTGGCGCGCAAATATATACCCGGTGTGCCTACTGCATTAAGGTGTGACATCTTCAGATGTGTCATGCGCTTCATGGTCTCGCCCATCCAGGTGCATGTGCCACCACTCGCTTAATCATGGAACGCTTTGTTTGGCCGTCTGTAAAAAAAGACAGTCTCAAGTGGTGGCGCTCCTGCAGCCTGCACCAACGCGCCAAGGTTGGCCAACATTGCTGCCCACCCCTTGGTTCCTTCAGCATTCACTCTGACTGGTTCATTCATGGACACCTTGACCTGGTAGGCTCTCTTCCCAGCATTGAAGGCATCCAGCACTTGCACACATGCATCGACCGAGCCTCACCTTTGCCAGATATTTCTGCCACTACAGTTGCTCACGCATTCGTATCTTCTTGGATTGCCAACTTCGGCTGCCCTACCATGATCACTACCGATGAGGGTCGGCAGTTCGAGGCAGTGCTTTTCGATAAGTTATGCGATCTCTGTGGCGCATGATGGATACATACCACCACCTACCACCCACAATCCAATGGGTTGGTAGAGCGTTGGCATAGTACCCTTAAAGCTGCTCTCATCTGCCATTCAGAATCATGGACTACTGCCCTTCCTTTTGTACTCCTGGGTCTCTGAACATCCTTCAAAGAGGGCTTATGCCGCCTCACAGCTGAGCTCTTGTACGGTGAATGCCTTAAGTTGCCAGCAGAATTCGTTTCTGAGGACATGACCCCCACCATTAGCTCATACTCAGAATTCATCGAGCAAATCAGGACTACAGTGCGAGGACTCTGCACCTCTCAAACCTTCCTTCATGCCCGCCCTGGTGTCTTTGTGCATAGGGATTTAGAAACGTGTGTTGCAGTGATGCTATGGCAGGATTCGGTTTGCCCGCCACTACAACCACCATACCATGGTCCCTTCACGGTCATACGCTGAGGTCCATCACACTTCAACATTATCGTTGACGGGAAGACGATGACAGTGTCTAAGAGCCACCTGAAGCCTGCCTGGACTATCTACTCTCAGCTCCCGGATGACGCAGTCAACACTGCGCCAACACCTGACGCTATCTTCAACTCTGGGTTCCCTTCCCCTTGCATACCACTGGACGACAAGCCTCTGCAGGAGGGTGACCCCTGCCGAGTCCGGGGGCCAAGTCATTCTTCCTCTCCCTTAGCTAAATTCTCCTCCACACACCTTCCCCCTCACTACTTCTCAGTGGACATCTCTGCCTACCCCTTTCCAACATCTGTCATTTCGAATGATAAATCTTCATTATGTACATCCCTCCTGGCTCTTCCAACAAACCTCATGAGCAAAACCTTTCCCTCCCCTTTTCCAAAGGCCTTCCCTTGACCTCTGATCCATCTAAGGTCAAGTGTTTCATTGATGCTACCGGCACCCTTTTCATCCTCTTCTCTTCTACTCCACCTGCCACACAATTACCTACCACTTACACTCGCGCCAGCTGCAGAGTCATTGTGCCAGCATGGCATAGAGACTATGTTTTTCCTCTCCCTCGTGATCGGCCTTCCGCCTGGCACTCGTGATCTGTCTCAGATGTGTTAGGCACTGCAGATAAGGGAGGGGAGGGAGGGTCACTGTGGCGAAATTGAGATTGACTCTTCATGGAATGAGATATCTTTGAGCCAAGGTATTTGGAGCCCACAGGGGCCTTTAGTAGCATTGTTTTGACTCTACGATTGTATGCATTCAATGTGTTAGAGCTTTGTAATAAAAGTGGATTATTCAGTTAATGTGGCATGTACTTGTATTTTTTTTTTCTTTATTCTTCTCTTTTTTTATGGTTTTAGGGCGCTCAACTACAGTGGTCATTAGCGCCCGATTCTGACCCTAGACTGATTTAAAACAAGGTTAGAAAAAAATGCCGAATAAGGAGAATATCACTAAAACGAAGAATTAAGAATATCATTAGAAAGAATTAAATTTCCTTGGACAGATTTGTCATAAGTATGAAACATACAACAGTAGCAGCTGCCCGTGCGTCGTCAGATTAAATGTCCTCCAAAGTGGACGGCAGATTTACTGCAACATGAATATGAGTAAAATTGGGGCAGAAGAGTAAAACATAGTACAATGTCATCAGGTGACCGCAGGAACATACTGGTCGGGTGTTGCTTGTTAGGGTGTTGCTTGTTAATAAGTGTCGTTGGTTGAACCAGCAATGACTGATTCTCAGCCGGGTCAAGATTACCTCCTCCCGCCGGGAGGGACAGGAGGTCTTCCAAGCTGTCGGGATCGGTTTTATGGTTCTGAGCATATTGTCCTGAAGCGAGGACCACAGCCTATGCCACGATGCAACAATATGCCTGCAAATAGCCCCTTTAATGTCCTTTGACAGGACACAAATGGTAGCTGTCCGAGGTAGGAGAGTGGCAGCCCTGGCCGCAGCTTAAACAGCCTCGCTCCCTGGCACACCTACGTGGCCAGGTACCCACAGGAAGCAAACGCGGAAGCCGTCTTCGGCTACCAACTGAAGGGAGCATTGGAGTCTGAGTACAAATGGATGGACTGGATATGGGTCTTTAAGACTCTGGATGGCACAGAGAATCCGAGCAGATGACATAAGCAAGGTGACGGTGGCGGCGAACATATTGGTCTGGCTGATAGAGAGCAAAAAGCTCACCTGTGAAATTTGAGCATTGGTCAATGAACTTGTATTGAAAGCTGTCGAATGCAATGACAAAGGTGGATCTGACACCATCAGTGTTCTTAGAGCCATCTGTATAGATGAAGATGTTGTCATCAAGCTGCGAATGAAGTTCAACAAACATTGAGCAATACACCTAATCCGGGGTACTCTCCTTAGGGAGTGAGCCGAGTTCGAGGTGGATGTGCCTGAAACCACGGTGGTGGTGGTGGGGGTCACATCCATTCAAAGGTTGAAAAATAATGGGTAGGATGGGTGTTTGGGCATTGACAGTAGCCGGCTTGCATACCGACGGAGTAATATATCACGCTGATAGTGCAATGGAAATTCAGCAGCTTCTGCAAAGAGGCTTTCAACAGGGCTGGTATAGAAGGCTCCAATCGCTAAGTGTAACCCCAGATGGTAATTTGAATTCAGACGGTGCAAGATGGACGGCTGTGCGGATGTGTAAACAATGCTTCGATCAGACTGTGTACCGATAAAGGTGAAGAAGGACAGTTCTATCATCTCTCCATGATGTACCACTAAGAACACGGAGGACATTAAGGGAATGTGTACAAGGCCACCCAAAGAAGACACATGGGGAGACCAACAAAGTTTCCTATCAAACTTTAGTCCTAAGAATTTGGTTGTCTCCATGAATGGGAGAGCGACAGGAGAAAGTTTCAACATCTCAATATGAATGGCATTGGGCCCCGGAGCAGAGGAGCGGGAAATGGCAAGAGCACTGTCTAGTTCCTGCATAGTGAAGGTGTCATTGTAACTTACACGATTTAATAATTGGAAAGAAGGTGGCCATGCCTCCTCTGCCTGTTTGCGAAGGAGGAAGGCAGGGTGGTAATGAGCAGAGCTCAAAACCTCCGCAAAAGAGCGGCCTAAGGCATTGGATACGTCAATGGGGTCCACAAGAACTGTGTTCGCTGCTGTCAGGCTTGAAATTGGGGAGTGGACCTTAGTGCCAGATAACTGGCACAGGCTACCCCAGACAACCGAGGAGGGAGTGAATTTGTTTAAAGAACTAATGGAGGCAGTCCAACAGGGTTTTTTGGTTTCTTTTATAACACGACTGCATTGCGCTCGCAGTCTTTGATAATGGATGCAATTCTCCATCATTGGGTGGTGTTGAAAGGTTTGTAGAGCACGTCACCGGGCTCTAATAGTGTCATTGCATGCTGCAGTCCACGAGCGAGGCTGGGACGCGGCGTGGAAAAGAGGAAGTACGAGGTATGGAATGTTCGGCAGCAGTGAGAATAACCTCTGTGAGGTACTGGACCTGACTGTCACAGCTGGGGAAATGCTGGTCGTGGAAAACCACCATGGAAGAATACAGCCCCCAGTCGGCTTTGGAGATGTTCCAGGTGGTGGATCGTGGAGATGGAGTATGATGCAGTAGGTGGATTACACAAGGGAAATGGTTGCTCGAGTATGTATTAGAAACAGTGTACCACTCGAACGGATGCACTAGCTGGGGAGTCCATGTCGCGAGTTCTAAGTGGGAATAGGTGTGTGTTGTGTCTGATAGAAAGGTTGGTGAACCGTTGTTAGGAAGACAAGATTGAGATGTTTGAAGAGTCTACTAGAAGGGAGACTCTGTGGCAAGATTCTGGAGAACCCATAGGGGGGTGGTGGGCATTCAAGTCGCCAAGCAAAACAAAAGGTGGAGGAAGCTGGGCAGCAAGTTACAGCCAATCTGCTCTAGTAAAGGCAGATGATGACGGGGTATAGATATTGCAGAGAGAGAAGCAAAGGGTAGGAAGAGTAATGGGGATGGCAACTGCCTATATGTGAGTGTTCAGAGAGATGGGATGGGAATAGATGTCATCCTGAATGAGCAACATAATCCCTCCATAGGCTGGAATATCATCCACAGGAGGTAGATCATAACGCATAGAGGTATATTGAGGGAAGGCTATGCGATCCTGTGGGCGTAACTTTGTTTCTTGGAGGCTGACTATGAGCTGACAGTGCAATCGAAGGAGTAATTTTAATTCCTCACGACTGGAGCGAATGACTAATATTCCACTGAAGAAGTGCCATGATAAGACTAAGGGGAGAAAAGAAGAACAAGGCAATAGAGTCACCTCGACGGCCACTGAGGGCCTGACTTTGAGGGAGCACTGCTATCCCAATCCTTTGGTAGAAAATCTTGTTCCATCACTGCGACTGGAATTTCTGCCGCCTTCCCAAGTTGATTGGTAGGGGCAGCATCCTCCTCCGGTAAAACACCGTTTGCCCGGCTAACAGTAGTGCGTCCCGGCGAGAGACAAGATGACCGGGGCTGGCTACTGTTGAGCGGCGTGACGGATGAGTCACGCCTCGGCGGGGAAGGAGAGGAACTCTTTTTTTGTAGGCTCCTCTGGAAGAGTGACAGTGTGAAGAGGCAGTTGATGGTTGAGAAGCCTGAGAACGCAGAAAATCTTCATGGACAGGTTTCTTTTTCACAGTCCCGGCATCTTGTTTAGGTGCCCAAAGTTTATTAGAGGTTGACAAAGACTGAGCTTTAGAAGCAGCAGGAGGAAGCGGAGATGTGGAACGGGCAATTTTCGGGCTGGTCGATCACACAACTATGTCAGCAAAAGTGAAATCACAGGTCTGTGAACCTACCTCCTTAGTAGGTCGGGGGGGAGGTGAGGACCTTACTGTATGTGCCCGCTGGAAAAACAGTCGGCTTCCGACTTGCTAATAACTTTCAACCGTCAGAGGTTGAGACCTTTTCCGTGACCCGAATTAACTGAATGACCTCGTCTTTATAAACAGGGCAGTCCCTACAGGAAGCAGCATGGTCACCATTGCAATTAATGCAGTGAGGGGACAGAGGTGGGTAGTCACCCTCATGTGCGTCCCTACCCCAAGTAACACATTTTGCTGTATCGGGGCAAGATTGACGGGTGTGGTTGAATCTATGGCATTGGAAACAGCACGTAGGGTTTGGTACGTAATGGCGAACGAAGATTACTTCATATTCTGCTTTAACCTTGGACAGTAGTACAACTCTGTCAAATGTCAAATCACAGTTCAGGTTGGTGTTAACTGGTTATCAACCTTTTTCCCTTTTTCAACACACAATGCACGGCTGTTACACTCTGATTAGACATGCAGTTTTGGATCTCTTTGTATGATAACACGTCAAGGGATCTGGTGAAAACTACCCCCCCCCCCCCCCCCGTGAGGAGTTGAGCGTGTGATGTGCTTCTACTTTGACAGGAAACTTATGTAGTAGAATAGTGTAGTCATTATCAGTTTTGGCGCCCGGAAAGCACTGTCCACTTCCAGCAAAAATGTTCTATTGCGCTGCCAGGAACAGGTCTTAATAGGACCAGCAATCGCAACAACACACTTCTGAATTACGAAAGGATTAACAGAAGAGACATCTTGACCGTCAGTTCGAGAAACAACTTGAAATTTGGGAAGATTAGGCAAAGGTTTCTTACACTGGGGTGAATCCATCTTTCTTTTTTGGGTCAAAGTCACAGTAAAAGAGAAGGAAGTCATTGCGGATATGTCCCTCATGATTACTGGCGTCTCCGATGGTGCGCTCCTTCCTAGTGGGGGCCCTCACTAAGGGCTTACCTACCTTAGGTGATTGGTCACACCTCAAGTCACAACTCCTAAGAATGGACGGAAGGACCAATCGGCATGTTTGGAAGGTACTAGCTCAGGTACTCACCGCTCCCTGCACCTGGCGTTTACCAGGGGATATGTACGTGCCCTACCAGGGCGGGGAATTAAGTGTTACCCGGTCACCTGCTACGCATGTTAATGCATGGGTTGGCCTTCAGACATGCACAGGGAGGAACGAAAAAGAAGAAGAAGAATAGAGGAAGTGAAGAAAAAGATAGAAGAATGTCTCAAATGCCGAAGTGGAGACTAAATGAGGAGAGGAAGGCTAGGAAAGTACAGCAAGGAGTGAAAGATGGAAGCAAGGGTTAGAGAAAAACTACAACAGGAAACCACCTTGACTTGCAATGGACACCCGTCTCCGGGCTAAGGCGTGAACCGGGAGGGGAAATGAAGCAGCCAGGTGCAAGAAGGAAGGCTGTTTCAGCTCGGGACCCCGTGCATGCCACAAAAGAGCTGTGGGCCCCCGGGGAGCAGGGAGGGAGGGGGGGTGGCGTGTACCGGGTATTTAGTTATCACACTGTATCCAGCGCACTACAAGATCATGAAGATGTCATCAATGAATCTGTACCAAACTTTGGGTTGACAGGCTTGGGTATCCAGGAAGGTTTCCTCTAAGCATCCCATGAATAAGTTAGCGTACAAGGGGGCCATCCTGGTTCCCATGGCTGTTCCCTTTAGTTGTTGGTATGTCTGGCCCTCAAAGGTGAAGAAATTGTGGGTTAGGATGAAGCTGGCTAGGATAATAATGAAAGAGGTTTTAGGTAGGATTGCAGGTGGTCAGCATTAAAGGAAGTACCCCATCACAACAAGGCCTTGAGCGTGTGGGATGTTTGTGTATAAGGAAGTAGCATCAATAGTTACAAGAATGGTTTCTGGAGGTAACAGGTTGGGTAAGGATTTAAGGCAGTCGAGAAAGTGGTTGGTGTCTTTGATGAAGGATAGGAGACCGCACATAATGGGTTGAAGGTGTTGGTCTATGTAGGCAGAGCTTTGATCTGTGGGGGCTTGGTAACCGGCCACAATGGGCGGGCCTGGATGATTAGATTTGTGAATCTTGTGAAGTA
Source organism: Locusta migratoria (assembly GCA_026315105.1). Lineage (NCBI taxonomy): Eukaryota > Metazoa > Arthropoda > Insecta > Orthoptera > Acrididae > Locusta > Locusta migratoria. The sequence goes on along the minus strand of CM048752.1, from coordinate 17,963,760 downwards.
GGTAAAGGTAGGGGTGCGTGGTGTCAGTGTGGTCATAAGTTTGATGGACTCAGGTGAAAGGTTTAGTAGGGGGCCTAAGGATCTGATGATTTCTTGAAGCTCTGCCTGGACATCAGGAATGGAATTGTCTTGACAAACTTTGTAGGAAGTGTTGTCTGAAAGCTGTCGCAGTCCCTCAGCCGCTTACTCCCACCGATCAAGTACCACGGTTGTGGATCCCTTGTCAGCTGGGAGAAAGACAATGGTCAGCCTTCAGATCATGGATAGCTCGGGATTCAGCTGTGGTAATGTTGGGAGTAGGATTAAGGTTTTTCAGGAAAGATAGAGGCAAGGTTGGAAGTAAGGAATTCCTGGAAGATCTGAAGAGGGTGATTTTGAGGAAGAGGGGGTGGTTCTCACTGTGTCGAAGGACGGAACTGTTCCAAGCAGGGTTCAATTTGAGTTATGTCTTGGGGAGCTGGATCTTTAGGAGTAGGATTATTTTTCTTCATGCAAAGTGATATTTCCAGCAGAGCCTACGAGTATAAGATAGTAAATCTTTGACAAGGGCTGTTTGATTAAATTTGGGAGTAGGGCTAAAGGTGAGACCTTTGGATAGGACAGAGGTTTCAGATTGGGAGAGAGGTTTAGAAGAGAGGTTGACTCCTGTATTGGGATGTTGTGGTTCCAAATTGTGTGGATTAGGATTTAAAGGTTTGTGGTGGAGTGGAGCTGGAAGTGGGAGACTGAGTAGATGAGAGAAACTGGGTTTGTGTGCAATAAGAGGAGCTTGAGGTTTACTGGAGATGTCATTGAGGGGGAGGTGGGTGACTAGGAGTTGGGATAGTTTTTTGAGGTGGAGGACGGCATACTGTTCCAGTTTGTTGTTTACCTGTGAGGGGATGTTCTGAACAGGCTGTCTCAAGAGCAGTAATAAATATTTTAGGAGGTGGTACAATAGATGATTTGCAATAAAAATTCCAAATAACATGTGTTTAATTTTATTGAGAGAGATATAGCTGTTAAAATGAAATCCAAACAAACGTAAATGTAAATGAAGACATTTTAATTGATTTTTTCGTCGTTTTTTGGTAGAACAACAACATACTAACTTCAAAGTACAATTTTGTGTATGTTCTAAAAGGTCATATCCACTTATTTTATTGGTTTACAACTTGCAAGATCATCTTCAGACTTTAAAGTAGGTAGCAAACCGGTTATTTAAATAAAAGTCAAGAGCCGACGAAAGTATCAGTCAAAATATTAAAATTTGTATTCCCTTTACAAGAGGTGCTTGATAATGGCAAAATGCTGTAACAGCGGTAGGGATAAATAATAAACTGCAGGCAGTGATTCTTGATCTTTTATTACAATGTCCTCCAACTTCATTTACCACACTGCAGGCCCAACAATCAGGAAGTTAAAATGCTTTAAGTTTGTTTGAATAACATACTAAGAGCTATACCCACTAAAATTGAACACACATTATATTTTATCTTTATTGCAATTCGTCTTTATTACCATCTCCTAAAATATTTGCTATTTCTACTGAAACATACTGTAGTTAATAGGGGGAATATTGTTTTCAGTGAGCATTATTTGAAATTTAATCCCAGTCAAAGATCTACACATAGACTTTCATAGACACCTGACTTTGGCCATGATATACATAAGTGCCTCAAACCAAGTGGCCTGGAAGTATTTAATCGCCTTTTATAATGAAGACATACACAACTGAGTGACATAGTTTCATAAGAACTGTATGGAAACAAATACATTTTCACAAAGGCAGTCTAAAACACAAACAATTTAATCATTACAATACTCAAGGTATATCTAACAGTCTCGAAAAGTTATCTTAATTCTTAACTCAGTGATTTGTTACCTCTAAGTTGACAACAACCAAAGTAGACATGTGATGCAGACATTAATAGCCAAACACAAATGAGGAACAGCGCCTAAAATTACTTGGGGCTTAGGTGAATAACAATCTAAAATGGAGTCAACACACCCATCATGCATAGAAATTGCCAAATGATAACACCTTATTGTTCAAAGAACAGCCCATGTGGAGGGATGTGAGACAGCAAAAAAAGAAAAATAATCTGATAAAGAGTAGGGGTTAGTCAATAAATGATCCACAGGAAATAACTTCTAACAAAGTCTATCACGTGGTTAACAGATAACTACACTTAATACCACTTGCATCTACATTTAATCATCAGCTATGGAATTGTTCTTTGTACATCCCACACATCAATTATGAAGCAGTCTTCAAATTATAGAATAGGTCTATATGGTAACAACAAGTCAGTGAAAACATTTATTTTAAATGACTTTATAAAATGTGGATCTTACTTGCACCATGTGAGTATATATGTGTCATAACCCATATATGCAGTACAAAAGACATCAGCAACAACTGTATCCAAGAGCCAGGGCTAATTTACAGTCAACAAGCAAAATAAAAATAATAACAATGAAAAGACAAGTCAGTATTTTCTATTGGGAAATAAAATTATACAGTAGCCTAAGTCACAGAGTGCTAAGACCCACATATTTAAAAATTAAGTGACCGATTTCCTTTTAACTAATACAGCTAGGAGTGATAAATATACCATGTTAGTAACTTAACATTGCCGTTTCATCATTTACTTACAATAACATAACAATGTTAATGTCCCTTGAAATGAACTAGCTTATTACTAAGAGACCAGACTTTGTTGTTTTGCTGCACAGCAAATGTGTCTTAATCAACTCATGTAAGTCACAAAAATTAACTGCATCAAATAATACCTATGATTAATCAGTGGGTCTTCTTGGAGAATATGAGGCACCAAACTACAAAATACATTTTCACACTCCCGATCCCTTAAACATGTGACTCTGATCTTATGTAAAGTGATGTTTTCGGTCAGTTCTCTCTCTGCCTCGGATAATGTGACATGGCTTTCAGCACACTTACAAACCTCTACAGTATATTTCACACGAAATATTGAACCATTCTCATTTATCCTTGAAATAAAAGTGTCCTGCCCATTTCCATTATTGTCATGGAGGTGTTTATATCACATAATACGCAACACAATTTTTTACAAATCTTTCTCAGAACCAAACCATCAAAATATTCCACAGTATTTACCACATAACAAGTAAAAGTATTTTGGACAGCGCTTTCTGTCACTGCATTTGAGTGTTTATCTTTAGCTACCTGTACTGCAAATTGCTGGCGTAAATCAGTACAAACAATATAAATTAAGCTATCTGAAGAAACAATTAGCACTTTTGTCTCCATTGAATGGTAAACAGTTTGAGAAAGCAAGCCTCACTCATTTTCACTCTCCCACTGCATGTGTTTTGCCCTAACTTTAGCTGCAGCAAGAAGGCCTCTTGCAAGTGCACACTGTAGTTGCAACTTTCGGTACAATGCTTAAATTACAAAATAACTTCACTAGAAGCTAAAGTATTTCTAACTCATTTTAATATGTGGCAAACATCTACTATAATTTTTTCCACATTCCTTTGTGAACAAAATAATTATGAAATGATTAACTATTCACAGCAAGAATTGCTCCTAACACGTAGCCATTGCTAAATTAGATGAAGCCCCATCTGACATCAGCTACAGAACTTTCAAAACAATTTCAGCTATGGCATCGGGTGTATGGTTGAGTAGTCTATGTTAAATAAAATGTTCATAATTTTTACCTTAGATTTGTTTGATTTGGGGTTTAAGGGGTACCAAACTACCAAGTTTATCATTCCCATGTTAACATTAGAATGTCAATACACTAACATAATAAGAGTGCAATGCAATATAATACTACACTATAGACTAAAGAAGGATGTAAGCAGCTGTTAGCTACACTCATATTTTTCTACATTTTATAAACAAATTATTAAGGATAGCAGTCAACTCTAAACAAATGTAAAATAAATTACTGTAGTGCTATACACAAGAAAAATTACATTTAATGCAGTACAACAATTGCCTTTCCTACAAAAGTACTGTTCACATGATCAATAAACTTTAATGATATTCAGGGTAAGATCTTTATTGGTCCTAATATTCATGTAGTACTCAAATGGTACATTCAGATCTACAACAAGTCAGTGTGTAACAAAATATAATATTACAGCACATCAATTAAATTTGCATCGATACATTATTTTTTCAATAAATGTGTTCTTAAGATAAAATAGAAGTAGAATGGTACAAGAAGCATGTATGATTTAGGCAGACTGAAATATACCCGGTAGATCATTTTATCTCCATTAGGGGTAGTAACATTTATATACCGTATCACTTCAGTAAGGCACACACAAATTTTAGTGTACTTCCTGAAGGAAGTCTCACAGACTATGAAATCAGTGATGAGTGTAATATGCCTTGGTAGATGACTAGAACTTTAACTGCAGGGTGGAATTCTTAAAAAAAGGCTTTCCCAGAATGCAGGGTTCCTTTTTTATTCAGACGTGTTCAATGACACTAAGTGAGAGTTTTCTTTTCACCTAATGTTATATCAGCAAATATTTTCATTTCTTTAGAAACAAAGTTAATGATTTTTCCATAGTATATTTTTCATAAATATAGTTACCTCATAAATGTAGACACATGAAAGCTTTTTAAAGAATTGTACACAGGTCTTGTTCTATTTACGCCTTCCATTACTCTTTACATTTCTTTTTTGTAGTCTAAAGAGCTTTTGGCTGAGCCTAGTCAGCAAATAATTCCATAATTCCAGTTGTAAATATATAGGCAAAGTATACATTTTTCAAACTATCTTCATTGCAAAATCGTTTTAATATACATATTAAGTAAAACTTTTATCCATTATGAATGCTCAAACTAATGTGCAGTACTTAGTTTCAGGTGAACTTTTCAATGTGTGTATGCCATTTAAGATTTTAGAGGTATAAACACAACAATTACTGACTTTAAAGAGTTTTTAAAGCACTGTGGTGCATATTTTAAATATTAGTATATGGATGAGCACTTAAATTCAGAAAATACATTTTCATAAATATATATAATGTTTGATAATTTCGTGATGTTGCAAGGCCGAATAGGAAGGAGACGAGTAAAAGTACTAGTAGATACCGGAGCTCAAGTGAGTATTCTATTCCTGTCTAAAGGTGACAAGAAATCATTGGAACCCCTCTGTTGCTGGATCCAAGGATTAGGGTACACCGTAGTTTGGCCATTAGGAGCCTGCCATGTTAACCTGAGCGTAGGAAGAGAAATATCTGCTTAAAATGGAAGTTTTGCTGAATAGGAGCCGAGAGTTGGATGTGATCCTGGAGAACGATTTCCTTCGCCAGCTCCAGGGTATAGTTGACTACCGATCACAAACAGTTCAATTTGGTGACGTAGTGCATCATTTTGGTAGTGGTCACACTGTTCAGACACGAGGTGGTCCGGAGAAAAGCGCCTTTTCCCGAGACTCTGCGGAGCCACGTACTGCAGTGCTGAAAGCAACAACCCCTGTGATGATAAACAGTGGAACAGGAAGGGTACTCTGGGTAACATTCAAATCCCGTAACCTAAGTCCAACTGCACTTTTGGTCAATCTGCTCGCCAGAAACGAGGTTTTGGACAAGATGCAAGTACATGTAAAAAGAAGCCTGTGCAATGCCGAGAGTGAAGGAGGAACATTCCAGATACCCATGAGTATCGTTAATTTTGGTACAAAAGAAGGAGTAATACCACATGGAACCGTACTGACGGGTGTCCAGTGCATGGAAGACAAAGAAGTACCGGACGTTCAAAGTAGGGAGAATCCGAGAAAAGAAGCTAGAGTTTCTTCCGTGGAGGTGTTGCCTGCCGTCACGTCACAGTTGGAGGAGCGTTTGAAGGGGAAGTTGGCCCATCTAGATGAAGCAAGGCAGGAGTCACTATATTCCGTACTGAAAGAGTATGCTTGGTTGTTTGAAAACCGGAAGTGTTTGCCCGCTATCGACTTAGTATACCATGAGATCCTGACTGGAAACACTAGACCCATTGCACAAAATGCGTACTGAATTCCGCACCATCTACAACCTGTACACCAGTGGAGAACAGCAGTATTATATTTTTTTATTCTTTCCCCGTAACTTTCGACATGATTTTCCATGTCTTGCCACATGTGACTTAGGACAGAGGGACGCTGATGCCCCCTGCCATACATTTGCGTCACATGCACCACATTTCCGCTACCGTGCGCATTCCGAATCCCCTGGCCCGATTCGATCTGTGCTCACCAACTGGCACGTGTCGCAGATCGCAACTGCATGCGCGGAAATCTCTGATCAGAGCACCTGAGTGAAAGTCCACAATGTGGATCGCAACCAATTGGAGTAAGAACGCAATTACGTAGATTCAGCACTAATGGCTAGCTGCGAGATCATTACAAACAATAAGGGTCTGTCTGCTGCCGGCTCTCGTCCCAGTAACACGCTCCCTGCTCTGCAGCCCCCTAGGCTCCCTCTCCTACTTTAATCATCATAATGGTTACTTCTGTTGCACCACTGGTGGCTCTCCTCAGGCCGTAATCTCAGAAACTGTATCCCCTTTTCTGAAATACAACAATTTTGTAACACAGCAACACTCGTGTCCGAGTTTGATTTGCTGGTCCTGTCAAACCCCATCCAGAAAACGCCCACAGCCTTTTCCCCATTCGTGCCATACCTGTACAAACCTGTGGTGGACGAAATCATTCAGGAGCAGCTGGACACAGGGATTATACAGCCCTCAGCTAGCCCCTGGGAGTCACCGATCGTGCTAGTACCAAAGAAATCATTGAATGGGGAAAAGCCATACCGGATGTGTGTAGACCTACAAGCTGTTAACAAGGTAACAACCCCTGACATTTTCGTTGCCGAGGATTGATGAGACGCTGGATAGATTGGGGAATTGCCGCTACTTTACAACTTTGGACAGGAGGTCGGGTTACTATCAGATTAAGACTGCGCCACAAGATACGCCTAAAACAGCGTTCATTGTACCTTCCGGATTGTACAAATTCCTAAGAATGCTGTTCGGGTTGCGTAATGCCCCTGCAACTTTTTAGCGGTTTGCCGACTTACTATTACGAGGATTAAAACCTATTACCTGTCTGGTATACTTGGACGAAATAATTATATTCTCCAAAACCACTGAAGAGCATGCCGAGCGGTTGAGGGACGTCCTAGAGAAGCTCCGGGGAGCTAACCTAAGTCTAAAATTGGAAAAGCGTTTCTTCACAGAGTCACAGGTGCAGTACTTGGGCCACATAATCAGCTCCGATGGAGTAAAACCGGACCCGCGTTTGACAGAGGCCGTCAGAACCTTTCCGGTACCCGCCGGCATAAAAGAATTGCAGAGTTTCCTCGGTTTGTGTAATTTCTACTGTCGTTATGTACAGAACTATGCCGCAGTAACCAAACCACTTACCCATCTGTTAAAGAAGGGGATGACATTTAACTGGACTCCAGAATGCAACCACTCCATGCAGCGTGTGAAAGACATTCTAACCAGCTCTCCATTATTGGTTTACCTGGACTTTGAGAAACCCTTCATTCTGTCATGTGACGTGTCAGAATTTGCCATGGGATGCATTTTGAGTCAGGAACAGAATGGGGAAGAGAAACCTATAGGATACGCATCCCGTCAGCTCAATAAGGCTGAGCGGAATTACAGCACTACAGAGAAGGAATTGCTAGCCGTAGTCTTTGGAGTTAATTACTTTAGGTGTTACCTGTATGGCAGGCCATTCATCGTAGTTACTGACCATGCCACCCTGCAGTGGATGTTAAGACTGAAGGATCCGAGTAGTCGACTGACGAGGTGGGCTTTGTGGCTCAGCGAGTTTGATTACACAGTGAAACACAAGCCAGGAAAGTTGCACTAGAACACCGATGCACTTGGCCGTAAAGTACAGATGGTGCAGGTGGAAGATGTACTCTTTGGCGAGCTGAAAAAGAACAGAAAGTGGATGCTAAATGCCAGTAGTACACCAAGTACTAGTGGATGATGATCTGTACAAAAAGACCCTGCTGGGAAATCGGATCGTGGTACCCAAAGCTTTACAACTGCAGATTTTAGCGCAGTGTCACGACAGCTTACATGCCTGCCATAATTGAAAAAAGGCTACAAATTGCTGAATTGCAACTCGATATTGGTGGCGTCTACGTCAGCAAGATATGGATAAGTATGTACGCGACTGCCTACCATGAGCACAGAGGACGCAAAATAAGGGACTGTGGATACCGTTGCAAACATTGCCAGAAGCTACTGGGCTATCCATCATCAACCATTTTTTTAGGTTCCTAATCTTAGTCCCTCTCGCAGACATGTCAGCAGAGACCGTAGCACAAGCTTTCGTTAACCGTGTGGTATTGCCCTATGGGAGCCCAGAAGCCCTACTTACGGACAGAGGAACGAACTTTACGTCCGCTCTGTTTGTCCAAGTCCGTAAGTTACTGAGGATAAGGAAATGGCGAACTTCACCATTCCATCCCCAAGCCAATGGCTGTGTAGAACGAGCGCATAAGACCATTGTTAAGATGCTTGTGGGTTAAGTGAATAGCACTCACACTAATTGGGATAAATACCCAGCCTTTGTGGCCTTGGCACATAACAGCCGAGTGCATGAATTAACGGGTCTTATGTCGTACGAATTCATCTATGGCCGCACTATGAACTCCCCATTCGAATTAGACAAGTTGCCGCCGGGTGTGGACGTTCAGGAAGTAAAAAGCCTGGCACACCAGTTAGAAGACATTTGGAGGAGAGTACAGAAAAGCAATAGGAAAGCCACTGAATGCCAGTTACACCACGGGAATAAGGGAGCTACCTTACCACATCACAAAAGTGGAGACTGGGAATTGGTACGAAATACCGTGGTTAAACAAGGACGAGACCAAAAATTCACTCCGTTGTTCGAGGGGCCGAACCAAATAATACATCTCACATCACCCGTCAATGCCGAAGAGCAGTTGACAGGCTGCACCGTGGTTGCACACTTTGATAGACTGAAGCCCTATCATGGTCAGGTCACGCCACATCCGGCAGTAATTGAACCAGCCGCACCCCGGAAACGGCGACGATCGATGAAGATAAAGCCGACGGAACCTATAGTTTCCCCTACTAATCATAAATACCTGCTGAGATCTAGACATCCCTATGGTCTACAATCAAGGGACCCGTAAAGCTAAATGTTAGGGGATGGAAATGCAAGTTAACGATAATGTGAAACCGTAGCACAGAAGCCGTAGAAGAAAGTTGTAGGTTAGTCACACCTACGATAAGCCTTGTTATTTACTATTATGTGTAAGGGAGAATTTTTGTGTGGTTGGATATTCCTAGCGTAGGAGAGTATAGTTAATAGGTGGGGAGGAGCTGTCTTTATTACGTTAATAGCCTGTGCTGTTTTCCAGTAGGTAGGTAGGTAAATGAAACCACACCGAACAATAGGAAATGTGAAGGAAGCGCAATGTGCGCCCAGTCGTCTTGCGTGTGGCCTTGCTGCTCACGTCACTAGGTTGCCACCCTCTTCCCCTTGCTCTACACTGCCGATGGCCCTGTCTGTCTCATCATCAGCCATCCAGGCCAAGCAAGTGTATGTCCAGTGTCGTAACAAGAACACTCACTGATTCAGCAGCCTGCACGTCTGCCCGACAAAGTCAGCACCTCACCGTGAAACCAACTGTGCTAGTCAGCCTGGAAGCAATGCCCTACCGCTGCCACTAGCTGGCTGTATGCCGTGCCCCTCCCAACCACTGTTTCTGTAACGTGCTATGATTCACATTTGGTATCGCAAATTTACTGGGTAAAGCTTTCAAACAGTGGATTACTGATCAATAGTTCACACTGCGATATTGTGACCCCCACTACTAAAATTGCCACACAACTGCGCTACCGCTACAATGCAAGGATCAGTCCATTCTTGCTCCACCTACCAGAAATATCGATGGCTGTACCTGTACCAACCGATTTGCCGAAGACACCTCATTTCAACAGTTCCCACATCCACCACACATTAAATGAAATTTTGGAACATGAAAAAGGACAGATCAGTATAGACAGAGCAATAGTGCATTTGCATAACTGGAACTCCGACAATTATCACAGAACCGTCGTGCTACCTAGCGCTAAGCTACCCCCTCTCACCCTGGTCATGATAACGATATTGTGGCTGATGTACAAAAAGGGAAGTTTCCACCAATGTTGCCCAGCCAAACGCGCCATATTACATGAGTGCCAACGGACTGGTAACTTCACCCACAGCACACCAACCTAAAGAAGTGGTTCTAACCCCCTTAGTTGTAAATCATAGTGTAGTTGTAATAATACTCTAGTCCTACAGGGATATACATGTAACATTAGCTATGTTATACTACCAGGTAATTACTATAGTTAAATAGTAATACACAACGATTAGCCATAGCATAACCGTCTGACTAAGTACGAAGTTATCCTGCAAATTTTAACTTTTGTTAATAACCTCTTCATGCCCACTGTACATTCCCCTTTACTCCAATTAAAGATTGTCATGCCATTTAATTTGCAAGATATACCTCTTACTATTCACATTGTTCTCTCCGAGGAAGTAAATTGTTATCTAGTTTAGACAAAGGCCAAAGTGTTTCAGACCCAGCTTTCCAGTTCACCAGCCGATCACCGGTACCACCGACTGCACCAACCACTCGGCAGCCGTGGCGCTACCACCATCACTTCCCGAACTGTTGTGAGTCAACCAAGGCACCCCGTGGCATCCGCCACACCTACGCAAGTCTGAATTCTGTATTGTAAACATATAATTACTTTTACAATAAGAAATTATTGTAAAAGCCCCTTTTGCCTGCCGTCGCCTCCCATGGGACCCTTGTTTTAATTGTAAAGCTAAAAGAGACTTACCGAGCGGTAAACCACTTCCATGAAAAGGAGAGGAATGTACACCAGTGGCACGTAGGAGTTGCGCGTTTTCAAAATATTCTTGGTACTTTTACTGGCATTTAATTTCCTTTTGAAGTATAAGTCAAAATTACATACTAAGATAACATTCACCAAGTCAACAAGCAACTTCTGTGTGCCACCGTGAGGTCGCTGCCCTGTCCCCAATCCCGGCTGCCAGCAGTGCATTTCAACACTGCGTGCCCGTTACCATCAACCCTAGTTTGGCAATCCTCTGTACCAGCACTTGCAGCAACTACCGGCCCCAAAACTGCTGAACAACATGCTAGTATCGAGCCCCCACCAAAGAGTGCCAGCCCAACAGAGCCCAGGATGTGAAGCTACCAAAAGATTCCCACCAATCAGGGACTAGAGCGTGTAACGACCTAGACTCCGTATCCGCTAGATGTAAGATGGGCAGTGAGTCCATGATTGTTTCCGTGTTCAACTCTCGACCATACAGCACGATTTCCCTGCTCTGCAGCCTGCCGGCCTAGCACCCGCAGTCGCCAGCACAATGCTAAACTAACTACCACTGGTGCTACTCTTCAGGCCTTAAGAACCAGCTCATGTATCCCTTAACTGAAAATATACCTCCTTCTGGAGACGAAGCCTGCTGCGTTTACTCATGATTTCTCCAATCACTCCCCAAACCCCACACGGAAATTATACCCCGCGTCCACCTCTCGAACCCATCCTGTACACGTGGCATTATGAAAATACGAAATGCTCTTCAAACAGCTGTGAAAGTGACCTTGCCCCATGGATGAAATACTGTATAAGTATTTATTTTCACTGTTCTGTAATGTTTATGTGCATGAGACACTGTAGACAATGTATTTGTTTATACAGTCACTTCTGCTACCAATTGCGATTTCAGATAATTTTTGCACAATAGGATCTGGCAGTTACCATTTTAAGTGTGGTGATTAACCATTTATTCGCATACTTTTGATGTGGGGTGCTGTGTTGTTGTACTCGTTACCCTTTCTGTACCATCGATCTTTATATAGTTTATGTCAAACTGACTACCAAATTTGCCACTAATGGAATAAAAATTTGATAATTTTATTTGTATACAGCTATTTACATGCCAGTCAAAAGAGCAGCTTGGGCATTGACATCTCGAATGAATGGTATAATACATGATAAACACAGTTAAAATGGGAATATTTTCCAGTAAATAAAGGTGCAAAAGTTATTTTGAAAAGGTTTATGTACTATACATGAGTATGATGTTCAAAATGTAATGTTGAGTAGTTACAGTCGGCATCAGCTACGAAGCCGCCCCTGTTTTCAGCTATTGTGCGAATACACTTCATATTACAATGACCGCCAATAACGTTCATTCTGTAAGCACATGGCTGGCTGCGAGTTATGCAATGTCTCTCCCAGGAGCTCCACTGTCGGCACTCAGCCATATCTCCTCCCCTCAGCCATATCTCATCTCCTCCCCTCCATGCTTTTCCTACTGGTCCACCTCTACGCTCAGAAGCACCTTCTTATATGACACCAGGTATAATATATATTAAATAAATCTGCTGTACACGTGTCTAACTTCACTGTGAATTTTATTTATGTGGGTCCAAAATTTCTTAACAATTGGGACAGGTGTGACTGAACATCATGTGCTCCTTACATTTCTTTTATTTGGTATAATACAATTATGTGATGTATAGGATGAAACTGCTGTATTATTGATGGAATGTAAGAGTTTTGTGCCATCATGATAGTTTTAATATCTATTATTGTGGTTATAATGGCAAATTCTGAGCTTTCAGAAAAAAAATTGCACCGAAGTCTTGGGGTTTTGCAACCCAAATTACTGTAGTAACTGTTTTCTGCAACAGTAAAACCTTGTTAGTTGTGGCTCTCCAGAGTTTACACTAGATGGTAACAGTGCATGATAAATGGAGTGTTGTGGATTAGTATAACTGAAGTACTTGTTTAGTATAGGCAATTTGCCTACAGCAAGTTTGCTGACCAGAGAGGGTGTACGCATATCCTATTTAACTGTACCCTCTTTTCTCATTTTCAGTAAGTTCATAATTTTCCTTTAATTGTAATATGTGTAAATGCACAAATCCATGACATCTATTACAGTGATATCACTATGGTGACTCATTAGGTTATAACTAGAAAACTGCCCTTTAACATGGTCTGTATAATTCAGTGATTGTAATATGTTACATTTCTCACCAGTAGTGTATTACAGAAAGTTAACGTATGGTATTCATTTATGGAAATGTAATTATTGCCAATTTTTGCCCCAATAAGAATGTTCACTTACCCCTCTTGCTTCTATACATTTACAGGGTTAAAAATAACGTGAAACCAACAAAAGGATCAATATTTCCATGTTAACGAATAGAAGAGACATTGCTCATCACGATCAGTGTGTTGTTACTGACTCTTATTGATTTTGGAAAATGCATCACATTAGCAGTGACACTGGGAACCCAAAAAATTTAGTTTTTATTCACATTTTGAAAACTTGATGTGCTTCTGTCAGGCCTGCCTACATGTTATATATAGGCCAACTACCTCCTTGGTCCTCCATTCTTAATTGATCTTTCTCTTATGTTAAAGGTTAATGGCAGTCTGAAATAGTATGCACAGTTACTGGCGATACACACAAGCAAATGTTGTGCATTTAGATTTATTAGATTCAATTATGAAAGATTTCTGGGCTTTGGATTTGGTGAGCAATGTTAAAAAGTAAGTGAGTATTCAATTTTTGAGCCATACTTTGAAAACTTCTTGTCTGTCATTTAAAGGTACATGCTGTATAACATTCTAATGTTCCCAATTTATTTAGTACATGCAGTTATGAAGGATTTCTAAGCAGTCAATCTGTGGTAGACTTCAGACCAGATTGCATGAAGATTGTTCTACTCCAAATACCATGGATGATGGTTTGCTTTGCTGAGGAGAAACCCTCCATATATAATTTTTCACGTGTTTAACAAATTCTCGTGTGTAGTGGCACATAACTGTTGGCAACTTTATTGCAGTTTGTGAGCAATCAAAGAACTTCTTGTAATGAGTCTTTGGTTTGGTAAAGGAAATACAAATTATGTGCAGTACAACTGCCACATAAATAGATATACTACTCTGTTATTCGCAAGTGCAACAAAATCTAGATATGGAGTACTGTTAGTTATAAGGTAAAGCAGTCAACAAACCAAAGATTGATTTGAACACCACAGTGCTTTACTAGGCATGGTCCTGTTCGGAGGTGGTATGGCATTGCCTTCCTCCGACCTTCAAACTTGACTTACCCAGCTAGCTGTAGGTGGACCTACACTTTGACATGGATTCCGAACCACGGTGCTACTCAACATTTTTCACACCAGCAACAATGCCAGAGGTGAAAAGTGAGAGAAAAATATTCTAGGACTTAGTGGGGATGAAGACCTCTATTCCATTTGCAAATAAATTTTATAGGTACAAAGAGCAATATAATAGGCAATAAAACGTCCAATATTTCTGACCCCTCATACACTGAAGTTTTTATGCAATGTTCTGTGTGGTTAATGGCATATTATCTTTCTGAGGATGCTAAAAAAGGACAACAAACTTCAGAGTTTGCAAACTGCAATTTTTTTTAATTGTTTAGGTTTGCTTCTGCAGTTTTATGCCATATGGCAAATTTGTTTCCACAACTCTCTTCTCTTTGTTTGCTGTGAAGGTATGTTTGATGTTTCATGGTGATTTATTACATTAAATTCTTCCCTATTATCAAAGAGCAAAATTCCTGATTATCTGCAGAATTATGTATCGAGTTACAACCCAGGTTTCAGCTTCTTAGGCCATCATCAGGTAAAAACTGAATGTCACTGACATTTCTTCCTCATTGCAAGAAAACTTGTGAGAGACTACTGCATAGTGGTAAAATTCTAGAATGGATGGCCTTGTGTTCGTACCGTGATGTGTATGTTGGTAATGCACATTAGGGTTCTGTCCGAATGGTTCAGCTGAATCCATTATTCACTGAATCCAGTACACTAACTTCAGATTCGAGATTCGATGTATAATGGCTGAATACTACCAAATCCAAAGTGGTATATGGAAACCTTCAGTTATGGATGTTGTACTTTACTTTGCATAACAGTGTGCTTTCCTCTGCGTTATTTAATTTATTTTCCATAGATCCGCTGAAAGATGTGACGTCATAAGACGAAACGATCTTACTTTGAATTTATTCAAGTGAAACCACTACGAAATTTACGCAGTTGCATGGCTATTGTGAAAAGAATGTAGAGTATTTACCCGAATCTGGGCCTCATTTTTTTTTCACTTTTTTGGGTCCAAAAACTGTCTGTGATATAGAGTGCAACACGAAAGAAGATCTGAAAAATGGTGCTAGGAGCCGCCAAAAGTAACTTTTACCATCTGATATCAGCTACAAAGGCTTGCTTTGCAGGCGCAAATATAAAATGTAGCAGCCTGTGAAATATTAGTAGCAACAAACATAAATGTCTTTATGTTAATACCAACAACACATAAGGCTTCAGGATTCTTCCAAGAGTTGCCTCATTCTGATTTCACATATTGTTTCATCGAATTTTGTAAAGTGCTGGGGTATGTGAACTGTAAAGTAGCACCAGTATTTCAAAATGAAAGTTATTTATTAAGTGGTGGGAAGAAAGTTTTAATTGTGCGCCATCCATGCAGGATGACGTCAATTCATCAACTATTTGACTTCCGTTTCAATAAATCGTTTAATGTCAAGCTTAAACACATATACAGTGACTCCTCACAAAACATGACTTCGAATGAAGATCGCGAGTTTGTAAGTCCTGTAAATAAATACATAAACCACAAGGAAAAATGCTTAACACGTGGAAATTTCGCCGGCTATTGTGATAAGGTGTGTGCTCTGTGTCATACCCCTAAGCCCTTTTTAAACAATGAACGAAAGTGAACAATATAGATAATAGTCTGTGTGCTCTGTGTCATACCCCTAAGCCCTTTTTAAACAATGAACGAAAGTGAACAATATAGATAATAGTCTACTGAAGCACTCCTAGCTTACTAGCCCTGAACTACAAACTCATCTGACAGCGTGTTTTGACGATAAACTTAATCGGACAGTAATACCCAATGTTGAAAGTGAGGTTATGACTGGCGAACTGATATGTAGGAAGTCTTAGTCGTAATACTGGATTTGAGGAAACAACGCTAAATGTTATTGATGGCCAACGAAAACTTTGCAATGTATGTTTCTGGTCAACTTAGTGTGGTAAAATGCTGGGAAGTGAAACAACGTTTCAAAACATTGACATCTATTTTCAAGCGAAAAAATAAACATATGAACACCTCAAAAAAGATTTATAAGAGCTTAAATATAGGTTGCTTACTTGATCTACTACGATTTGCCCGCTGACATTGTTAATAATGTCATGCACAACTGAATTTTTGTCCTTCATTTGGACTGACTTTTTCATTTAAAATGTTATTTAATGAAAATTGCGTACCAAATTACAATTTTATTCAAACAATTGGCTTCAGTCTTTTTCTATTACAATATTGCAAAACAAACCATTTTTCGGTTTCAGATATACGACCGCACTTTTAAGAAAAATATTTAAGTCGTTATGAAACATCTGCAATTTACTGCTAAACCAAAGTTATAATAATAAAGATTAACACAATACATTTGCATGCAAACCATGTAAACGTCGAATACAACATGAAAATCGCGTGACAAAAATAGGTTAACTTGCGAGTCGCGATGTTAGCAGAATACCGTTCCATCAAAACATTCTTCTCGAGAAAATTCATGTTGACATGGGGTGACGGTCCAGCAACAGACAGTGTGAATTCCACCATTAGAAATACATTGTGGAATTCATTCTGATCATAAACTTCGACAAAACGCAAGATATACGTAAATATGAAGGAAAATGGTGGACTAACTGGAGCAGTGACTTCAGCATACAACTACTAGCTGACGCATGTGCAGTGATCCCACTAGTACCGAATTTAGAATTGACCCTATTTCTTTATCGCTATGATTATGGCATTTTGATACTAGTGCGATCATACTAGTGCACCCGTTCAAACGACAGACGGCCGCCATTAACGCAACTTGTTATCAATCTATTACAAGTTCGTTCATTGTTTAAAATGGGCTCTATATAAATTAAGGAAAGAAGAAAGGCTACAGCGAGAAAAGACGAAATGAAAAGTATGTTAACTCCAGCATTGTCTCTCGAACAGTGACGAAATATTCCTACAACTTCTTCTCATCGGCGAGATATAGATCTACAGACTACAACCCACTGTTACTGTGGAAGAAATGGTATCACAGGTATAAAGTGTTTTAACTGTAAAACAATGTTCCACTAAAAATGTGCACATGCCGAACCAAAACGGAACATCTGGTTATGTTCAAACTGTTTCAAAGACGATTTTCGAAAGAAACCATTAAACAGCAATGACTGCAAAGTCGAAATTATCACAATGCTTGTAACGTTTCTGCTATGTTGCTCACTCCTAAAAATCAGTTGCCAACATAGAAACACGAAATATCTGACACCTAAAGTAAAACTTCAGTACTGGACATGTGAAATTTTACATTTTTGCCTTCTGTTTGAATTTCTTTTAACACTATTAGTAAAACGCTTTTAAGAAATAGTACGTTGATTTAAATATAACTTTGGCTGACCTTTTACATAATTTTCAGTTTTTAATACTTTCGTAAATAATAGCTGCAAACACTAAAAATGCATTACACTTAGTTTCGGAAATTGCTGAACCTATATGATACTAATAACTATATGATACTAAACAATAATGCTACATGTTATAAACTATTGCACAACATGATTTCATATATACCTTTTGTTTTGTTTCCTAATCACTAGAAGTGTCCCAGGTGAATGAACTACTGAAAGTAAGACTTCATTTTCCCATGCTTCATCCATTACTAGCTTTGTATGTATCACAACAGCCCTCCAAATAAAAACACACATGCACAGCAACGAAAACAGTTCCTAACCTAAGAAGCGCGCTTCTACACAGCACTAGCCAAACAATGAAAGCGAGCCGTACACCTGCTGCGGCAGCTTTGCAACAGGGAGCAGTCTGAACGTGACGTTGAGCGCTCTGATTGGAGGAAGATAGCCCCAGCCCGTGAACTGTCAACTAGCAAGTAATTTTAATCAGAGTATAGTAGTAGTAATGGAGATTGGCCCACTACATGGTCAGCATTATAATAAATTAAGCAAATGTGTTTTAAGTGATACAATTATCATAGTAGTATTAGATAAGTTGAGGAAAGAAAAAAATCAAAACTTTGTTTGGGTTGTGTTTCACCTGAGGTGTCAAAAAACTTACAGGGCTAGACCAGGTTAGATACTCCAGCACCTTTAGGTTACAACCTGGTCAACTGATCATTGGTGATGCTATGTTAAATCAGTTACGCACACATGTAAAGGAAGTACAGCCAAATTTGGCATTTAAAATAAGCTTCCCTCAATATTCTGTGTACGGTGGACATAAACCTGATTATTAATGAATTTTCTAATGAAAACATGTTTGACATTTTGTGTGTAAGTGAACATTGGTGCAAAGAGGAACACATAGGTTACAAAGCACTTGATGATTATACTTTAGTCAGTTGCTATAGTAGAAAACACCTCAATCATGGTGGGGTAGTGATATATGTAAAAGCACCTCTTACACAAAAGTACGGGAAGCTAGATCTCAACACTCTCTGTGAGGAACTGCACTTTGAAACATCAGGTATAGTAATTGAGTGCCTTAAAATAGAGGTGGTAGTAGTAGTAGTACTAGTAGTAGTAGTAGTAGTAGTTTACTGATCACCCAGTGGGGACCCCAACATTTTTCTTGAAAAATTTGATGACCTCCTAATGTCCCTCTGTATACCAAAATGGGATCAATATAATATTGTCATTGGAGAGGATGTGAATTCAAGTTTTGATATTCTGCAGGACAAAAAATCTGTGACAGAATTCAAGAATATGCTTCGGCAACATAACTTTTACTATGCTAACTGTAAACCTCCAGGGGCTCTGCTTGTGTCAATAATACATTTACAAATATTAAGATGTAGTTAGCTTTCATTTCTCAGACCATGATGCTGTATTCATTACTCTTAGCAATGTAACCTCTAACTGCACTAGCCCAAAAGCTAAAACTGTGACAAGACCTGTGAACAAAGAGAGGATTGATAGATTTAGACATGCCCTCACCTGTATCAATTGAGATGACCTATTTAGTAGACTACAGCACTGTTCCTCCGACATTGTTTTCAGAGTTTTTCTCTGTATTTTTAAGAACATTCGAAAATAATATTCCTTTGACAAATGTACTGTGAATATTGCCAGTACAGGTTATAAGAAAAAGAAGATCGGAGAATGGTATACTCCACAGTTTAGAGAAATGAAAAACAGTGTTGTGCTCTATTCTGGTATGTACAAGAACAGCAAACTGAACTGTACAAAGAGTTATATTCCAAAGATAAGTAAGGCCGGCTATTAATGATGCTAAGAAGCTATATAATATAGTCATCATTAAAAAGTCTAGACAAAAATGCAAAAAAGTCTATTACACACAGTACTGGCAAAAGATAAAAATGATATTGCCATATCCCCAGATGAATCCAATAAATTTTGTGTCCAATCTATTGAAGAAATATGCAGTACCACAAGCAAATCTCCAGAAAATGCCATTAACTTCATGGATAACTATTTTGAAAGGCCCTTCATAGCACTTTCAATTTCACAGAGGTGTGTGCCAAAACAATTCTGAAAATAGTTAAAAATTTCAAACCTTCAGATAGTGTAGATTACTATGATATGTCATGTAACTTATTGAAAAAATGTTACTGACTGCATAATTGATCCTTTAACTTAATGTGTAAATACATGTCTAACTGAAAGTAAGTTTCCTGTTGCACTGAAAATCTCCAGAGTGGTCCCTATATATAAGAAAGGTGATAAGAAGTGTCCTGCTAGTTATAGACCCATATCATGAACACCTGTTTTTCTCAAAAAAGTTTGAAACCATCTTGTATAATCAAATTAGCATGTACTTAGATAACTTAAACTTAATAAGTGCCAAACAATATGGATTCTTGAAAGGTAAATCTACAGTCCATGCCATGGATGCTCTTGTGAAATTTGTTTTGGATGTGTTTGAGGCTAGGGAATTTGCTCAGGCTACATTTTGTGACCTGAGCAGAGTGTTTGATTGTGTGGACCATGACACTTTGCTGAATAAGCTATCTTATTATGGATTTGCTAATAGCAGCACAAATTCTCTCAAATCCTTTCTTGAGAACCGCCAACAAGTGGTGTGCATTGGCAAGGAGAATTCGGAACGAATTAATGTTAGGTTTCGTGTGCCACAGGGGTCGGTACTCGGACCTTTGTTGGTTTTACTTATGATTAATGACCTCCATTGCATTTCAGTTGGGCTGTCCTTTGCGATGCGCAAATTTTTGGAAGACGGGCTTCCGTTCGCGTGCGCGCAGACCCAGTCTAACATAACATAAACTTATAGACAAAAAATTCCTAGCAGGAACAATTATATATAAAAAATAGATGGAGATTACTCACCAGGCGAAGGAGCACAGGTGTGATAGTAGAATAAATATAAAACACAGTCACACATACAAACGCAAGCTTTTGCAACCCAGTTACTTCTTCGAGAAGGAGAGGGAAAAGGAAATTTCCCTTATTCATACTAATATATGCCCCTTATGTGCCACAAAATTTTTATACCATGAGCTCTGAATCCAACAAATGGGAAGAACATTTCTTTCTTGACGAACATGCACTTTAAATGTGGTATTATATATTATTCTAATCAGTACCAGTTGGTTTCTACAGGTACTTAATTGGTAAACTACCCGAGAATTGTCAGACTATTTCACAATACTGGAAATATCTAGGAGATATGTATTTGGGAAAGTATTTTAAGTATTGCCATTATATGGATATTCATAGCTCCATTCACAAAAACAACAAGAAGTGTGTACTCCAACAAGACTAGAACAATGATCCATAGCCACCACATTAGAATTGAGTACCTAGCAGTTTTGTCCCCTCAAAATCCAAATAGTAACAACATGAAAGCCATCACTACTTATGAGGCTAGCACAATACAATATGGCTGCCTGTAAGTTGTGAAGTCCACATATTCCTTTCTTCACTTTTGTTCAATTTAAGATATAAATAACTATATCACAGACCAGATTAAATGCAATTTCCATGCCTAACTACTTTTCTGGATCCAAAGACATGAATTAAGAGCCTTCTCATCCATGTGTGAAAAACTAGACTGCTTATTCAACAGAGAAAACAAAACATATGAGCCTAATTCTGTGCTAACCATGAAGTCACAATGCTTTAGTGTTTTCAAGATTTAGTCACACTATCAACAGGAAGGATACCAGCCAATTTAGTGACTGCAACTCACATGGCTGCCAAGAACCAAAGCTTATACATTTTGAGAGTCTCCAGTAGTTATTCTGTAAATGTTATCAGCAAGCAAGACATTCTTTTGTAATTATAGATTTTGATGACGATGATGATGATTGGCGTTTTAGGGCACTCAAATAGATTTCTAGATATGGTAAACCCTAAAACGAAAGCATGGAAAAACAACTACACAGTACTGGTTTCAAAATGTGAACCTCCACCGCTTGACTTCGTAAGCTACAAGCAACAATTCTAAAGAAGGAAGGGCTCTTATCAGAAATCCGAATAATGGACACAGCAGGTAGACAGTAATGAACTGAATAATTCTTTTAGCAAAACCGTCACACTGTCTAAAAATACTGGTTAAAATTACGATTAGCCACTGTTGATGCTTTGTCAAGTGTATTGAATGTGCAGAGAGCCCCTCAGAAAGAAACCAAAATAAAATGGGTTAACCAAGATGAGTGTGGTGCCAACATTCAATATAGTTATTTCACAATGGTAAATTTTAACCCCCTCACATTTTCATAAGAATAAAACCTCTGAGCCTCCATCAAATTTGCATTTTGTTATGTAATGACACATGACAAATTGTTCCAAAATAAGTAGCGACTATCCAAATGCTGCTGATGAATGACACCAAATTATTTACTTTGCAAGATTAAAGCTAAAGAGAAACACTAATATTTAGTGGGATGAAATTCCACAGTGTCCATTTTCAGTTCAACAACCTAAAAGATGAATATTATGATAATCACTTCTTTTAGACGGTAAAATGTTTTTCAAAAATTTGTCTGATAAAAGGATGTTGAAGGCATCCTTTCATAGTCATGCTTGTATGTTAGTGCTATCCTATGTCAAATACATGTAAATCAGGATGCACATCTATTTATGCAAGTATCAAATATTTCAAATATTCTTTGGTTTGGTTCTAATTGAGGTATGAAAGTATTGGAAGCAGCTTGAAACATTTGTATTGTGTGAGTGCCTCTACACAATTAACATCATGAAAGGATTTTCTTGTTTCAAGAAAGACCATGCTGGTGCTATTTAGTAAATCAGGAGAATTTTTTTTTTTTTTTTTTTTTTTTTTTGTGGTTTTAGGGCGCACAACTGCTGTGGTCATTAGCGCCCAACACTGCCCAAAGTAAAAAAGAACCGGGGTTAGAAATTAAATGGCTTTCGCCATATTTGCACGATGTATAAAAAGTAAAACTCTGTTAACCGATTGCGGGTCATCAGCTAAAATGGCAGACAATTCAAATGGGAAACACAGATCATGACGGAGACGGTTAAAAAATGGACATTGCACTAAAAGATGGTTCACAGTAAAAGGTGCATCACAGTGCTCACATAAGGGAGCAGGACCACCACGTAATAAATGCTGGTGGCTAAAACGGCAGTGGCCAATACGAAGCCGGGCTAGAACAATCTCCTCTCGGCGGGAGGGTCGAGATGACGTTGACCAGATATCAGGCACAGGTTTAATGGCTCGCAATTTGTTCCCTGACAGGGATGACCAATGTAGATACATACGGGAGATAATACGCTGGGAGATACCAGCGCGAAGGTCATCAGAGCTGGTGGAAAAGGTAGATAGCCGAGGAAGGAAAACTGCTTCCTTGGCAGCCATATCCGCAGCCTCATTCCCCAACACTCCCACATGGCCAGGGACCCACAGAAACGTCACCGTAGTTCCGCTCGTTGAAAGAGAAGTAAGGCAATTGCGGATGCTTTGTACCAGGGGATGGGCCGGATATAGGATGCGAAGGCTCAACAAAGCACTCGTAGAGTCCGAGCAAATGACAGTCTTACTGAGCGAGTGGCGCCGGACGTATTGCGTGGCTTGGTATAATGCATACAGCTCAGCTGTAAAAATGGAACTCCACTCAGGAAGACGATATTTAAAAGAGACGTTGCCAAGTACAAAAGCACACCCAACACCCTGGTCTGTCTTTGAGCCATCAGTGTAAATGAACAAATTGTCATCAAATTTAAACCGGAGTGCGTGAAATTCTCTCTGGTAGACGAAACGAGGTGTGGAGTCCTTTGGAAGAGAATGAAGATCAAAGTTAACACGGACTTCGGGGCTTCGCCACGGTGGAGAGGTGCTCTCTCCAGTCGAGAAGATAGCAGGCATTGTAACTCCAAGCTGGCCGAGTAGCGAACGCAAGCGTACTCCCGGTGGTAGCAGAGCAGATGGGCGCAGAGTGAAGAGACTGTCAAGTGAGTCGTTAAAAAAAACTGCGTACGTCGGGTGTCCTCGCATGGACGACAAACGACTAGCGTAACGGCTAAGCAGGAGTTCCCGACGGTAAGACAGGGGTAGTTCGGCGGCCTCGGCATAGAGGCTCTCAACGGGGCTAGTATAAAACGCTCCTGTCGCCAGACGGAGACCGTGGTGGTGGATTGTATTAAGGCGGCGCAGTATGGACGGTCGAGCCGAAGAATAAACGATGCTACCATAGTCCAGTTTGGACCGAACTATGGTGCGATACAGATGGAGGAGAGTAGACCTGTCAGCTCCCCACGAGGTGCCACTTAACACCCGCAGCACATTGAGAGAGCGGGTACAGCGAGCTGCCAAACGGGATATGTGGGGAGACCAACTTAACTTCCTGTCGAGAACAAGTCCCAAGAACGTCGTGGTATCCACAAATGGAAGTACTATGGGGCCCAGACGAAGGGATGGGGGAAGGAACTCCTTCCGCCACCAGAAGTTCATGCAGACTGTCTTGTCGGCTGAGAATCGAAAGCCAGTGTCCATACTCCACGCGTGGAGATTGTCTAGGCACCGCTGGAGGCGCCGCTCCAGGAGACCCGTTTGCTCAGAGCTGCTGTAGATCGCGAAGTCGTCAACAAATAGGGACGCCGACACTCCCAGTGGAAGGTGATCGGCTATAGAATTGATTGCCACTGCAAATAAAACAACGCTCAGGACCGAGCCCTGGGGGACTCCGTTCTCCTGATTAAAAGTGATCGATAAAACCGAACCAACACGCACTTTAAAAACACGGTCTGTTAAAAATTCGCGGATAAAAATTGGCAGGCGACCCCGAAAACCCCATGTATGCAGAGTGCGGAGGATGCCCATCCTCCAGCAGGTGTCGTATGCCTTTTCCAGATCAAAGAACACCGCTACTGTCTGGCGCTTCCGTAAAAAGTTATTCATTACTGAGGTAGATAGGGCAACAAGATGATCCACCGCAGAACGGTGCTTGCGAAACCCACATTGGACATTAGACAGGAGATTTCGCGTTTCAAGCCACCATACCAGGCGCCCGTGAATCATGCGTTCCATCACCTTGCATATGCTACTGGTGAGGGAAATGGGGCGGTAGCTGGAAGGAAGACATTTGTCCTTCCCAGGCTTTGGTATGGGAATGACTATGGCTTCACGCCAGCATTGCGGAAAGGTGCCTTCTATCCATATGCGGTTGTAGGTGGCCAGTAGTAAGTGCAAGCTCGTTGGTGAAAGGTGTTGCAGCATCGCCACGTGAATGCCATCTGGTCCTGGAGCGGAGAACCGCGAAGACGAGAGTGCGTGGTGAAGCTCTCGTACAGTAAACTCGGTATTGTAGCATTCACGGTTCTGAGAGGTAAAGGGCAATGGAGTCGCCTCCACCGTCCGTTTCCTAGCTAGGAAAGCGTCAGTGTAATGTGAAGAGCTAGAAACCTCTGCAAAATGTCGACCCAGTGCGTTGGCTATTTGTGGAGGATCGACGACGGTGTCAGTTGCGACACACAGACCGGGAATTGGGGAATGAGCCATAGTGCCCGAAATTTTTCGAAGGTTACCCCAAATGATGGAGGAAGGGGTAGACCTATTATAAGAGCTCGTGAATGAGCGCCAACTGGCGCGTTTACAGTCGCGAAAGAGGCGACGACAATAGGCCCGCAGCCGTTTGTATCGGATGCAGTTGTCGAGCGTGGGCCGTTGTTTGAAGATTCTAAGGGCACGTCGCCGTGCTCTCAGAGCGTCACGGCATTCCGCAGTCCACCACGGGACAAGGGGACGACGTGCGTGGGAAGTCTTGCAGGGGATGGAACATTCCGCGGCTGTCAGAATAACTGTGGTAATGTGTTCCACTTGGTCGTCTATACTAGGATAATGGTAAGTACCAAAATCCACCAGTGACGTGTAGAGCTCCCAGTCCGCTTTCGTTAACTGCCAGCGGTGTGGATGCTCAAGGGTGTCAGGCATCATTAGGTGAATTACACACGGAAAATGATCGCTCGAATGTGTGTCTGAGAGAGCAGACCATTCAAGACGCCGTGCCAGCTGAGCAGTGCAGATAGCTAGATCTATATGGCTGAAAGTATTTGTAGTGTCTGAAAGATAAGTTGGTTCACCAGTGTTAAGGCAGATGAGCTGAAGGTGGTTCAGTATATCTGCCAGGAGGGAGCCCCGTGGACATGGTCGTGGGGAGCCCCAAAGGGGGTGGTGGGCATTGAAATCTCCCACCAACAAAAACGGACGCGGAAGCTGGTCAATAAGATCTAGGAGATCTGATCTAGTGACGGGAAAAGAGGAAGGAGCGTAAATATTGCACAGTGTGAAGACAAATCCAGGAAGGTATATCCGGACAGCAACAGCTTGTATTGGAGTACACAAAGGGACCGGTGTACTGTGTACGTCATCCCGAATAAGCAACATTACGCCCCCGTGGGCTTGAATTCCTGCCACTGGAGGAAGGTCAAAGCGAACGGTAGTGTAGTGCGGGAAAGTAATTCGAGTACCAGGGAGCAATTTTGTCTCCTGTAGAGAGAAGATGATTGGATGATATGTTCGCATTAAAAGCTGCAGTTCTGTCCAATTCGACCGGATACCACGAATGTTCCATTGAAGAATATCCATAATGGGATAAAATGAGATGAAGGTGGACATCAGCCCGACGAAGGCGGCGGGCCACAGTGCGAATGTTCGCAACTGGTGGTGTCTGAGACAGGAGGGTCTTGCTCCATATTCTCAGAGGTTACCACAGCAGCTGCGTGAGTGTGGTCGGCAGCCCCATCTTTGGCTGATGCACCTGGAGAGACTATAGGCTTCCAGGGGATGCCATCGTCACATTGTGAGGTAGGAGGGGGGAGAGTTTTCCCCCTATTTGATTTCTTGGAGCCCTGGTGAAGCTCCTTGGTTGGCTCAGACGTTTTGGTAGGGGTGCGGAGGAAATCCTCGCGCGAATGCTCTTTCTTAGACTTTCGCGTCTCTATCTGTGGTTTCACAGCTGAAGATGAAGATGAAGACTTGGAAGAGGTACTCACACTTTTCGTTGAACGTGACGCCGTTGTCGATGTAGACTGTTTGACAACTACTGTCGTAAACTGTAGGTCACAAGTCTGTGTGGCCATATCCCGTGTTGTTGGAGGCGTTGCAACTACAGTACTGTAGTTACCACGCGGCGGGGTCTTGGGCTTACGACTGGCGTACATCTTACGTGCAACTGGTATGGGAACCTTTTCCTTTACACGGATTTCCTGGATGGCTCGTTCATCGGCAAACACGGGACATTCCCGGGAGGAAGCAGCATGATTCCCGTTACAATTGATGCAATGAGGGGACGGTGGTGGACAAATCCCCTCATGGGCCTCTTTACCACAGGTGACACATATGACTGGGTTCTTGCAAGACTGGCTTGTGTGGTTAAATCGATGGCACTGATAACACCGAGTAGGGTTAGGGATATAAGGTCGTACTGTGATGACCTCATACCCTGCCTTGATCTTCGGCGGCAGAGCCGCTCGGTCGAAGGTCAGAAACACTGTGCGAGTGGGCACTACAACATTATTCTCTTTTTTTGTCACCCTGTGTACTGCGATGACGCCTTGAGCTGCCAGATATTCTTTCAGTTCATCCTCAGTCAGACCGTCCAAACTGGCCGAGAAGACTACCCCTCGGGAATAATTGAGGGTCGGATGGAGCTCAACACGAACCGGGTAGCTGTGGAGCAGAGTAGCCTTAAGCAGCCGCTGTGCCTGTGAGCCACTTTCTGTTTCTAACAGTAGTGTTCCATTTCGTAGGCGGTTGCAGGTCTTAACTGGGCCGGCAATGGCATCAACCCCTTTTTGAATAATAAATGGGTTCACCGACGAAAAGGATTGTCCTTCCTCGGTACGGGTCACCACAAGGAACTTTGATGTCTGTAAATTTTTCTGTTCAGACACACTATTGTCTAGTCCATCAATTTCTAAAGACTCTTTACATTTTCTTTTTTTTAGAACCATCGCGGTTGTATCCCCCACGATTGCCAGTGTCTCCGATGGCACGCTCCTTCCTGCTGGGGGCCCCCAATGGAAGCACACCCGCCTTGGGTGAATGTTCACACCCCAGGTCACACCTCCCGATCTACAGACGGAGGGTCCAATCGGCGAATCGGGAAGGTATCAGCGCAGGCAATCGCCCCTCCCCTGGCCTGGCCTTAACCAGGGGGTACGCACGCACCCTACATGCCAGCCCGGGGCTGGGACTTACGCATTACCCAGTCACCCATATGGGTGGCCTTCAAGTGCGTACAGGGAGGAGGAAGAGAGAAATAGTAGGAGGAGAAGCCTCAAACGCAGACGCGGAGGCAAAGAAAGAGGTGAAAGAAGACTGTAAAGCCAAAAGGGTCAGAACTTCGGTTCCCCGAAGGATGCACAGACTCGGTCCCCAAGAGAGGGGAAAAGGACAGTAGAAGAAGCGTCATGTAGCACGGAAAGGAAAGAGTGCTACAAAGGCTGGGGCCCCGTGCTCGCCACGCACGTACTCACCACAGAGCGGTGAGTCCCCTGAGGGGATCAGGAGAATTGACATAGGTCATGAACTATGACGACTTGATTCTTGTGTGACACATTCATTCATTAGGCAAGATTCAAAAGTTGGGAGGAGGAGAGGTACCTGCTTTGTTGTGTTAAAGTGACAAAATCGGTGACTTATTGCATTTTTACCTGAAAGTCATCAGTTAACTGCGTGCTACTGAAATGAAGTTATTATGACACGTTCATGTAGCTTTTTAAAAAGACGTTTTAATCATGTCATAATGTTGCACGACAGATAAATAGTTGTATTGCATCATGTGTGTCCGTTATTGAAACTTATTAAATTTTGTAGATCTTACGGGCCAAATCAATCATTCTTAAAACAAGACAATTCTCTAGTCTACTATTTTTTCCCATGAGCTGTCATTCAACATAGGTTTTGGGATGAAAATTCCGACACATAACTGGAATATAAGAACAACATCTTGGAGTAAGAAAATAACATTTGATAAATTGAGTCCTAGCAATGTGTCAGTGTCACTTGGTTGGGAGGTGCCTGCCTTTTTGAGGCAGGTTGTGTGCGTGTGTGTCCATAGCCGGTCACCACTGGCAGTGAGGTCATTACCAAGAGTAAACAGTTCCGATCGTTATGCTGCCACAAACTCTTTTGTGACATTATTTCTGATTATTTTCTGAATTAGTGGTTGGTTAGGAAGAATTAGAGGTTCCAAAGACAATCAAAATAAGCACTCTAGCAAAATCCGATAAGTTTATTTGTTTGGTTTAGGGAAGAATGTAGGGTCACAAGTTTGAATCCAATCAAACAATTTGATGCTTAATATGTGAGCCTTTGTTGTAATCTCACCAGCTGCTTGAGAAGGAGTGAACACTATCTCTTAACACTTCCACATCTCGCATCATTTATTGAATGTGCATATTGCTGTATTCAAATTCTAGGGGACGACTGACATTATTGGCAACCTATAGTGAAAAATTGTGAATTAACTTCTATTTTGGTCAGCCAGAAAGCTATATGTTTGTTCCAAAACTGGACGCCTAAACTTGTAAGCATGTTAGCTGTAGACAACCTAGAGAACATTGATGTGAGTGATAGCATTAGGCAAGTTTACTTCCTTGTATTGTTAACCTAACATATCTGACCCCAGGTTCAGTGGAGCATTCTTAGTTCTGCATGATCTTACAGAAACATACTGCATATAGTACATTACTATTGAAACAACATGGGTGATTTAAATATGAAAATATTTCAAGAGGCATCAAATATACAAAATTATTTGTGTAAAGGTTCATACTGCAGTGGTTTGTTTCATTTGTCTGTTTCTGCAGGCATCTTGAGAATACACAAATAATTAAAACATTTCCCACAAACATTGCATTTGTGTGATCCTCAATTGTGCATTAATGCATGTGACTTATGTTTACCCATCTGAATAAATAACTTCCTACAAAAATTGCACTTGTGTGATCAACGTGCAGTGTGCATTAGTAAATGAGTCTTGAGAATACCCAACCGAGTAAATGACTTCCCACAAACATTGCATTTATGTGGTTTTTGCCCTGTGTGTATTAAAGCATGACGTTTCAGACTACTTGGTTGAGTGAAACACTTCCGACAAACATGGCATTTGTGTGGTTTTTGACCAGTGTGTATTACAGCATGACGTTTCAGACTAGCTGGTTGAGTGAAACACTTGCAACAAACACTGCATTTGTACGGTTTTTCTCCAGTATGTCTAAGTAAATGAGCCTTAAGACTACACAAATGAGTAAATGACTTCCCACAAACATTGCATTTGTGTGGTCGTTGTCCAGAGTGTATTAGTAAATGCTCCTTGAGACGACCCAAGTGAGAAAATGACTTCCCACAAACATTACATTTGTGGGGTAGTTGGCCAGTGTGTGTTAGTGTGTGTGTGTTGAGAGTATACATCCGCGTAAATGACTTGCCACATATATCACATTTGAAAGCTTTTGTCCCAGTGGCTGGAAAGGCTCGAGTCTTGGACTGAGATGACTGCTGTTCAGTGTGTTCTATGACAGAAAAACCACTACCATCCTCCAAAAATAAATTTTTATGTTTATAAATGCGATCAAAATGACCAATCTGGGCTGCAGACGAAGCCTGATCAACCTCACTGTATTTCAAATGCTTGTTTAAGCTAATGTCACTCCGAAATACCTCACCACATGACATACAAATATATGGAGGTGGCTGCAAACCATCTATGTGGATGAACACATGCATTGTAAATCTGTATTTTGAAGTAAAGCTCTGCAGACAAAAATTGCATCGAAATTTGTGAAATTCGTTTTCTCTCCTACTACACTTTAGTCTGGTGACAAGTAAGTGTTCTTCTTCTTCTTCTTCTTCTTCTTCTTCTAGTCTTTGTGTTTGCGTCTCAAACATCTTAAAATGTGTTGATTCTTCTGAATTTATCTTCAGTTCATTGGGGAGAACTGGCGTAAGAGTTTCCTGAAGTGAAATTCCACAGTTCTCACCACTATTTCGTATCAACCTACAAAATGGGAAGCATAATGTTACATACTAATTTACCACATACAAAGAAAATATTTTAGCATCCACAGAATCAAGGGCTAAAGGCCTGAAGTTAGCAATCAGTGCATACAAAATAGTCAAATTCTACAAGGACAAAATGTTGCTATGGTAAGGACAATTAATAATGAAAATGTTTATACTCTGGCAGTCTTATTGAAATACAGTAAAAGCCATGAAATGCATGATATTAGTACGTTAAAGTGATCAAATCTTATTTATAGCATAATCACTTGTCAAACATGTGTTTTTTGTTTTAGGTCGGAAAACTACAGAGGTTATAAGCGCCCATGTCCTTGCTTAGAAAGAACAAGAACTAAAAGGAGGCAGAGATAAAAAAAGGTGATGCAATTATGCTACAAAAACGTAACATGCAAAAAGAAACAAGGACATGACAGAATTCCTCAGCTGAAGGATTGTAAACTTATTTCGCCACATTAGTGTATAAAAAGTAAAACGCGGTCACCAGACAGCATGTCATCCACTAAAACAGCAAACAGTTCTGACGATAAACAGACTGTCGTACACAATTAAAAAATGGGCACTGGACCAGAAGGTGGCGTACAGTCAATGGTTCGGAACAGTAAAAAAAAAAAAAAAAAAAAAAAAAAAAAAAAACTGTGGAGCAGGGTCACCAATTAAGTGACAGGGGCTGAGAGGAGGTTGACCAGGCAATAGGGAGAGGCTTAACCTACCAAAGTTTATTTTCTTGAAGGGAAGACCAATGTGCATGCCAAAGTGACACCACATGTCCAAAAAGAATGACACGAAGGTCATCTGACATGACAGAGTACATAGTAGGACAAAGGACGACGGCAGCACCCTTTGTGGCAGCATCGGCAGCCTCATTCCCTGACATGCCAACATGACCCTAGATCCAAAGGAAAAGAACAGTGGCGCCATTGGCAGTGAGTGAAGACACTGTTGGATTTGTTGCACTATGGGGTGGACGGAATATAGTACACACAGGCTCTGGAGTGCAGGTGTTGCCTGATAAATGATGAAGAGCTCCAGTGTAAAGATCAAGCAGTAGTCTGGGAGACGATACTGAAAAGAAAAGTCACTAAGCGGCGAAGGCACACCCGACTCTATGGTCAGCCTTGGAACCATCAGCATAAATGAAGATACTGTCTGCAAGCTGTGAGCGAGGGGCGACAAAAGTACTGCGATAGATGAGGTCAGTGGTAGAGCCTTTGGGAAGTGAATGGAGGTCAAGGTTGACAAGGACCTCAGGACACACCCATGGCAGGAAAGAGCTCGCTCCTATCAGGAATGTGGCAGGGAGTTTAAAGTCAAGATGCAGAAGAAGCACTCACTGCATAGTGATCAAGTGAATCATCAAGAAAAGCTTCAAAGAATGGGTGGCCATGCACGAATGACAACCAACTCACATAACAACTGATAACCAACTCTCTCTGGTAGGACAGTGGCAATTCGGCAGATTCAGCAACGATACTCTCAACAGGGCTTGTGTAGAAAGTATCCTGTCGCTAAACAGATCCCTTGGTTGTGGATCATGTTAAGGCAGCTTAAGATAGATGGTCGGGTTGATGAATAGACAAAGCATCTGTAATCTAGTTTTGAGCAGACAAGAGATCAGTACAAGTGGAGGAGGGTGGTCTGCTCCGCTCCCCATGATGTACCGCACAACGCTCGGAGAAATTAAGTGAGCAGTCACAGCGAGCTGCCAAGTAGGAGACGTGGGAGGACCAACAGTTTCCTATCGAATGTTAGTCCCAAGAATTTTGTAGTGTCTACGAACGGATGAACAACTGGTCTGAGATGGAGGAAAGGAGGGAGAAATTCTATACGCTGCCAGCAGAAGTTTATACAGACCATCTTGTCTGTAGAGACGCTGGTGAAGACGCCGTTCAAGAACACAGGTCCGTTGAGAGCTGCAATAAATTGCAAAGTTATCAACAGAGAGAGAAGATGAGATGCCCAGTGTGAGACAGTCCATAATAGGATTAATTGTTATAGCAAATGAAACGTCGCCCAACACTGAGCCTTGAGGTATACCATTCTCCTGCAGGAAAGGGCAGAAAAGAGCTGAACTCACACGAACCCAAAAAAAAAGAGTCTTTTAAGAATTCCTGAATAAAGGTTGGCAGTCAACCCCAGAGACCCCATGTGGGCACAGTGCAAAGGATATCCATCCTCCAGCAGGTGTCAGATGCCTTTCCCAAATCGAAAAATACGGCCACTGTTTGCCTATTCTGCAGAAAATTATTCATAACATGAGTTGACAGCGTGACTAGATGATCGACTATTGAATGGTGCTTACAAAAACCACATTGTGTGTTGGTGTGGAGATTATGAGATTCGAGCCATCATACAAATCGACCATTAATCATACGTTTCATCATCTTGTAAATGCTGTTGGTGAGGTAGATCAGACAGTTTAGGCAGATGTGAAATTGGCATTGTAACATTCTCGATTCTGAGACAAGAAACAGCAATCTTGCTTCCGCTGCCTGTTTATGAGGGAAGAAAGAGGGATGGTAGCGTGAGGAGCTCGAAATCTCAGCAAAAGACTGGCCCAGAGTGTTAGAAGATGTTAGTGGGATCCACTGTAGTATCATTTGTTATAGTTAAAACCGGGACCAGGGAAAGATCCAAGGACCCTGGAAGTCTGCAAAGTTTACCTGACAACAGAAACGGGTACAACTGTTAAATGAACTAGTGAAGGAAAGCCAACTAGCTCCTCTGTTTTCCCAAAAAAGTCGGCAGCATTGAGCACACAACCGTTTGTAGTGAATACGGTTTTCCTGTGTGGGCTAAGAGAGACTAAGAGAGCACATCTCCGAGCTCTGCACGACATACCTCAGCCCACCAGGGAACTGTGGTACGTTACAGCAAGGAAGAAGTGCAGGGAATAGCACGTTCTGTAGCAGTGCGGATTACAGTAGTAAGATAGTTGACATGGTGATTAATACTCGGAAAAGGACGTTCATGAAAAGTAGCTAATGAATCATAAAGCTGCCAATCAGCTTTGGAAAGCTGCCAGTTGGGTGGATAAGCTGGAATAAAGGGCGTCATTAGACGAGTGGCATATGTAAAATGGTCACTCGAGTTTGTGTCTGGAAGATCAGACCACTCGAGGCGACAGGCCACTTGAACAGTGCAGATGGAAAGGTCTAAGTGGGTAAAGGTGTGTGTTGAGTCCAAAAGATAAGTGGGTTCACCTGTGTTGAGACAGATGAGGTTAAGGTGGTTGAGAGATCCACCAGGAGCAAGCCCCTCTGACAAGGGCGAGGAGAGCCCCAAAGAGGATGGTGGGCATTGAAATCGCCGAGCAACTAGAAAGGGGGAGAAAGCTGGGCAATAAAGTGTAGGTCATACCTGGTTACAGCAGAGGATGACGATGTATAGACATTACACAGGGAGAAGCTGAAACCAGGAAAGAACAGCCTAACTGCTACTGCTTAAAGCTGGGTTTCTAAAGGGATGACTTGGAAATGGATATCTTCTCTTAAGAGCAGCATGGCGCCCCCTTGAGCTGGAACCCCTGCCACGGGGGGAAGGTCGAAGTGAACTGAGATGTGTGGCACATTAAAGCGAGTGTGAGGATGTAGTTCCTGAAGGCAGACAGTGGGGAGTAGGTTTGCAAGAGAAGCTGTAGTTCCATTCAATTCGACCAGATGCCGCTAATGTTCTATTTAAGGATAACTGTAGTGAGAGAACTGAAAAGAGGTGTAATGAACAGTCACCCCTGTAACTGCTGAGGACCGCAATGTGAATGCTTCCAATTAGTTGGATCTAGGAATTGAGGATCTTGATCCATTAGCTTGACAGTGGCTTCAGAGGCAGCCTGAGGTTGGCCATTCGATCGACCACTGGCTGTACACCCCGGTGACACAGAGGCAGTCCGGGGGAGGGCATCACTAGATGACTTTGTGGAAGAGGAATGCCAGGAGGGAGACGGGAAAGATTTCTTCCCCCTGCCCAACTTCTTTGAACCAAGGTGGGTATCAGTTGAAGACCTGGATGGTTGTGAGCTAGATGGATGCAGGAAGTCTTTACGGATATAATCCTCCTTGTATTTCCGGTCTGTGAGGCAAGAGATTTCACATATGTAAGTGGAGGTTTGGTAGGACACTGTGTGCTCTCGGTAGGAGATGACGTTGCCATCATGTGACTGGGTGTTGTTACCCCAGCATCACTGAACAGTAGGTCACATGTCTGGGTAGATGTGTCTCGCAGTTGTCGTGGAGTAGCAACAACTGAACTGAACTGAAAGTTCCAGAGGCCAAAGTACTCGGTTTACGACTGGCATACATTTTCTTTGCGACCTGTGTCAGTACCTTTTCTTTCACCCAAATTTCCTGAATCACCTGCTGTTCACGATAGATGCGACAGTCACAGTCACCCTAATGGGGATCCCTGCCACACATGACACATTTAGCAGGATTTTTACAGTTTTGCCGAGTATGGCTGTAATGATGACACTGGTAGCAGCGGGTGGGATTAGGGAATATAAGATTGGACACTGAGTACCTCCTAACCTACTTTCTTGACAGGCAGTGTCACTCGATCAAATATCAAGACAACAGTGCGGGTTGGGACCAATTCATTGTTGAACCTATTCATGACTATGCACCACTGTGATGCCCTGATCAGAAAGGTAATCCTTGATAGCCTCCTCGGTCAAACCATCAACCCCATGAGAATAGTTCAGAGTACGGTGGGCCTCCACTTGCCCTGGGTAAACCTGGAGAAGGGTGGCCTTTAGTGAACTCTGAGCTGGAAGGCACTGTCTGTTTTAATTAATAGGGTACCATTGTGTTAATGTTTGCAGGACTTAACTACACCTGTGATCACATCACTGCCTTTTTGGATGGCGAATGGGTTAACTGTACAAAAATTTTGACCTTCTTCAGTATGTGTTACCACGTGGTATCGACGTGCAGCTGGGATAGTTGTCACATTTTTTAAATCCTGAGACTCTTTCATATCCTTATACTTTCTTTTTTGCGATCCCACTACGAATAAAGCCCCCATTATTGCCACCGTCTCTAATGGTGCACTTCTTCCTACAAGGGGAGCCCATCAAAAGGAGCACATATGCCTTAGGTGATTGTCCACACCTTAGGTCACATCTCCTGAACTCCGGACAGAGGGACCAATGGCACATTGGGAATGTTACAGCTCAAGCAACCACCCCTCCCTGGGCCTCGCCTTAACCAGGGGATATGTGCAAACCCTAAATGCCAACACAGGGCTGGGGCTTACATATTACCACAGTCACCTTTTACACGTCAAACAAGTGGGCGGCCTTCAGGAATGCACAGGGAGGCAGAAATAAGAAGAGAAGAGGAACCTCATATGCTGAAGCAGAGGAAAAGTAGGCAAGAGAAGGAAGAAGAGATGAAGAACCTGAAAAAAAATCCAGGTAAATTCAAAGCTACAAGACATCTCCAGTTTCCTGGAGGAGGCACAAGACTCCGTCCCACAGAGGGGAAAGCGCTAGTGGGAGAGTAGTCATGCAGCACGGAAAGTAAGGAGTGCTGCCGAGGCTGGGGCCACATTGTAGCCAAGCACGTACTCACCAAAAAATAGTAAGCCCCTGGGAGGGTGGGAGGGAATGGGTGAATTTTGATGCATTACTGTATTCTATTTTATGGATATTTTTTTGCTGTTGCTGTGCTCCTCACACTAGACTCTACCAACACTGTCGGTGGATGACACCATGCTGAGTATGCCACACTCTTGCAACTAACTGGCTAGCTGCTGCTACAGCATAATGGACTGTGCTGAAATGGATGACCAATCAGCTATAACATGGCAGCCTATTCTGTGTTATCACAGGACAGTGCTGAGGCATTCTCTGTATGTGGTGTTGATTCTCGTAGGACCAATGCTCCACTGTGTTGACTCTGCAAACTGAGTTGAAGTTGGCAGGTGATTAGTGTGTGTACTATGAATGGTGCTAAGGCACAGAGTAAAAAAGATTTTCTAGTTAGTACAATATTGTTCAAACAGGAGTAAATTTGATGAAATGTGCAAGAATCTTACCCTTGCATTCCAAACCTATTCAGCCATACTCCAGTTCCAAGTGCAATGGAAAGGTGTTTGAGGAGAGTGCAAACTAAAACGCTTACAAATGCTATTCAAGTCAAAGCAATCCCTCAGGTAGTGGGATGGGAAGCAAGCTGCATGACAATGAGCCTCCTGTGCCTTGCTATGATGGCATTATGAATTGGTATACGCAAGGAAAAACTAGATATTTTTCCTCGTGGAAAACAAAATGACTGTATACTTTAGTGATGCTATCATTTGGGTAAAATATTTCAGACTTCAAATAGGCTCCTACAAACATCCCTTTGGCTGTGGCTAAGCCATGTCTCCACCATATCCTTTCTTCCTGGAGTGCTAGTCTTGCAAGTTTTGCAGGAGAGCTTCTGAGAAGATTGGAAAATAGTAGGCGAGGTACTGGCGGAAGTAAAGTTGTGGGGCGGTGTTGTGAGTTGTGTCGAGGTAGATCAGTGGTAGAGCGCTTGCCCGCGAAAGGCAAAGATCCCAGGTTTGAGTCCTGGTTCCAGCACACAATTTTAATCTGCCAGGAAGTTTTATATCAGTGCACACTCCGCTGCAGAGTGAAAGTTTCATTCAGCTTCCTACAAGATTGGAAGGTAGTCAATTTACCGACATATGTAATCACTACACAAAAATTTTGAACGTGTCTACAAGTCAAGAATGTGGAAGAAACACCCCTCTTAGTTGGTGGCATATGTAACATGAAAAAAGAAATGCACTGATTGAAGTTAGATATGATGGAAATTTGTGCAGTTCAGTGGCAGGAAGAACTGTATATCTAGGTGAGTGAGTACTGGGATACAAAACAAAATAAAATAGCAGTAATGCAGAAGTTGAACTCACACAACCAAAAATACAGAAACGTAGTTAATTATTAACAACAGAATGAAAAGATTAAGATAGCCAATATAGACACAAAGCCACAGTCATCCATAAGTGAACATTCCTGATATCCCTGTAGATGAATAGAAAGAAATAATGTATTCAGTCATACACTGATATAAATGTTTAGTGTTCCAAAGACAGACCACTTGCTTTATAGATTCAAATGTTGGATAGTGCACTTAACAATATGAGAAAAATAGTATGTGCCACCAACAACAGTGTTAGCCTACCAATATGTAGTGAATGGAATCATGACAGTGGTCCAGTCATATTTAAAACAACTGGCACAAGTTGGTCTATTGCTAAGATAGTGGAGAAATGCAACCAGGCTGCAATTGAAAATGCCCACAAAATAGATGTGACCAATCCTAGGATATTGCTGCAGTGAGGGAAGCATACACTGTACCAAATAGGTCTACTGTTGGATTACCATACCAAATAGGTTTACACTGAAGTATACTGGACTTTCAGTTCATGGTACCTTACATTTAATATATTGCAATATATTGTGTTTGCAGCAGCGACACTGCTCTGCAATACTTTTCTGCATTAATAATGGGGAAATGTTTACTTAAATTATTTTAATTGATAAATTTGTTTCTGATGAATGTGTGTACTTCATTCAAATAAAACATCCAGATTTAGTGCACAACAAATTTCAGCTCAAGCCCAGTGGAAATGTGGTTATCATGTCAGGTCAAAATAAGTTATGAAATGAAGAGCATAATGTTAGTTAATACAGATGGCTACCAATATTCTTCACTGTGTCATACCACTAAAACCATACATTTCCCTTCAACTTGATTATGATAAATCTTATGTTATTTTGAAAGGGAAATATGACTAGCAATGTCCTGTATTTGATTTTTAAATTACCATCCACATGCACTGCCTTATAAATTTACCTGTAATATTAGTCTCAATCTCTCCCAATTACTGTAATCACTGTTCTTGAAGCCTTGCTTATGATGTGACAACAATACTTTTATCATAAGATATGATTAATGTACACTCTTGACTGGCATGGACCCACAAACAATTCAACACAGGTCCACTACTGAGGCACTCAAGCCTGTTGTGTCCAAAAAGACCTTTTCTAAGGCATACTTTCAAAAGTTGCCAAATTTCCACTTCCACAATATCATTTTCCTTTCCTTTTTTTTTTTTTTGTCTACCGAAGATAAAAAATCTTATTTGTTCTCATTTTGTAAATATTTATTGTGTATTATTGTTTTCTGACAAGGTCTAAATCCAATAATACATTATGGATCAATTGTCAGGAAAGTACACCTAGTGTCATCCATCTGAAGAGACTAGCAGTCAATTGTTAATTTTCAAGGTATACCCACTCACCCCACACTCATACTAATTTTACAGTAGAATCACTGTAGCTCAGGGTTGAGAGGACAGCAACCTGGTAGCAAATGTTGTACAGACTGACAAAGTAGTGACCAGAATCTTCCAAAGATTTTTTTTCACTGCTTGACCAAAAATTTCCATAAGGAGAGACATCAATATAGGAGCACAGTTCAGAACCACTTATATGGCTCAGTTTCTCTTGGTAAAGAGGATAATGGGAACAATGCCATCAGATACACACAGAAAAAACAACTGTGCATCATACTACTCAGTTATTCCCTGTGCTGAGTACGAAATTAGTTTGCTTTAATACTGTGTTCCACAGTGTTTTTCCACTTGATTTGGGGATTTATTTACATTTTGTTCTGCACAGCAGTATGAATATAAACTTATGACTTCAGAGGAATTAAGAACCCTACGAATCAATGTAAATTGAGTGACGAGTGTTGTGTATTTAATGCAGAATGTTTCCTGGGTGATGCAACACTAGCCATATTCGAAAGTACACTCTGAAGCAACATAAAAAAACCAGCGAATGTGGCTGCAATTTTTCCATTAAAAATGAACATTGAAAGCTGTAGAGTGTGTGAAAAGGTGTAAGAAGCAATAATTAGTGGTAAAGTTACAGAACAGCCGAAGACACCCACAAATACTTTTTTTCCTCGGCAACAGCATGAGAGTACCGACAAAGAAGACACTTCACAAGTACTCATCATAACTAGCGGAATAAACATTTTGTAATCACAGATAAATAACTTACTATATTATCAGTTAAAGCTAGAGAAACTCTGACTGTATGCTAAGGTTACACAAGCACAAAAGACACAAAATTAAAGGTCCACTGGTTTACAGTTCAAATATGTTACAATTCCAGTTCATCAATACCGGACGTCAGGGTGGTGACCTACAGTTCGTCCATACCCACAATTGGCGGCGGTGCTGCGGAACACAATACCATCCTTGGTGTTTCGACTGGGCAGCTGAGCAGCGGCGGTGGCGACTTCGGAGGGAGTAGGCATGACAGGTCCCTTGGCTGGCTTCAAAATGCCGTGGCTAAGCAGAAGGATATTTGCATGCCCTAACTCCGCAATCACGTGTACGGCAGATGGGAGTAGGACCCGTTTTACTCTGCCATCTAAGCCTGCTGCTAGCGCCACCTGCACACTCGTAGAGGCCCCTGGATTGCTCGCCTAGCTGCCCGGCAACCCGCGAGATATTTGTGTTGCGTGTGTTGACGCTGTTGTAGGCGGGCAGGACATGCCTGCCCCCCTGCTCCAGGTCGGGGCTGAGAGACATGTGTTCGCAACTTGTTTACATGCTTTTGGCAGATACCACCCAAAACCAGGGTGACTTCTGCCATAGCTCTGCCAAGCAATTTGGTGATTATTGCCCTCTGGAAAAAACTAGGGCCCACACGAGATCCTTCAGAGCATATCTGTGCCTGACTGGAGAGTGTGAATGCGGCTGTGAATTATGTGGATGGATGATAGAGTGTTTGGGTCTGTGAGATCGTCCATGAAATTTCTCCACTGTAGAGGCACCATTCTGAGGTGTGGACCGAAAGGATGTCAGGAAAAGGGTGATGGCATCCTCTAGATGATGGTGATGGGCGTGTTTGGCTAATTGCTGTTTTAAGGTACGAATGAAATGTTCAGCAAGGCTGTTGTAGACAGGATGGAAATGGGCCGTATGGAGGAGCCGTATGCCATTTGTGTCACAAAAGGAGCGGAACTCAGGAGAGGTTAATTGTGCCCCATTGTCTGTGACAATAGTGTCTGGAAGGCCCTCTATGGAAAATATAGTGGTCAAGGCTTGGATGGTGTGACGGGAAGAAGTACCAGCCATATGGGAGAATGTGGGAAACCTGTACCAGTGTCGATTGTGATGAGCCATGTACGTCCTAGGAATGGGCCAGAAAAATCCAGATGCAGACAGGACCATGGTGTTGCCGGCTGTGGCCAAGGGAAGAAATGGTCGAGTGGGGCCACCTGCTTGACACACGCAGCGACCATGTGGGTGATGGCTGCATCGAGATCTCGCCAGTAGATGGGCTGCCAAGCCAGGCGTTTGCTCAGGACCATGCCCCAGTGGCCTTTGTGGAGCAGGTCACCGTGTATATTGGTTTCCACCTTGGAGCAAGAGAACTCCACACAGCATCAACAATTCATGGCGCTGGTGCCAATATGCCCGTACTTCAGGATTGGTGTTCCGGCGATGGTCAGGAGGCCAACCTTGTTGGACCAAGTGTTGGAGTTCCTTAAGAACTGGTTTATCTGCAGAGTGGCACCCCACCAGTGAGCATCCAATGGCTGTTGGGCAAGGGCGTCTTCCCCTGCAATGTCCATGTGAGAACACACCTCTGGCTCTTTGTTGAATTCTGGGTTCTGAGAAACTGGTAAGCGAGACAGTATGTTGGCATTTGCATGATGAGAGGTGGGGCGATATTTTGTCATATGAATAGGCAGACAAGAAAAGGGCCCAGCACTGTAGGTGATTGGCTGTTATAGGTGGGACTGAAGCAGTGGCCCCAAAAGAGGGGGGGAGGGGAGATCAGAGGCTTGTGGTCGGTAATCAAGGTAAAAGGTCTCCCATAGAGATACTCATGGAATTTTTTTTATCACAAATATGATGGCCAGAGACTTCTTTTCCACCTGGCTATAATTGGGCTGAGCTGATCACAAGGTCTTAAGAGACCAAAGCAATGGGCCTTTTTATTCCTTTCACCACGTGTGACAAAACGGCCCCTATGCCATAGTCAGAAGTGTTGGCTGCTAGAATGAGGGGAAGAGAAGGGTCGTACCCAGTGTGGCATGAGAGGTGAAGAAGGGCCCGGTTGAGGGTCTCAAAAGCCTGGGCACATGCTGAGGACCAATCCCATTTGACGTTTATTTTTTTTATTTTTTTATTTTTTTTCTCCAGAGAAGGCGATGGAGGGGTTTGGTGATGGCCGCCAGATGGGGAATAAATTTCCAATAATAATTTAGTTGGCCCAAGGCAGATTTGAGCTGGCTTACATGCTTAGGAGGGGACAAAAGTTGGATTGCCTCAACATATTGTGGGGTGGGGCGAATACTGGCTTCACTAAGGATATGCCCCATGTATTGTTCCACAAAAAAACTGCACTTGTCCTTATTGCACTGGAGGTTAGCTGCCTGAAGGTGAGAGAACAGTGTAGTAAGATTGGCGAGTAATATCTGCCGCATCAGTGCCAGCAAAAATGATATCAATGTAATTAGCTGCCCGAGGCACCTCTTTCATGAGTGTCTCCAGATAATGCTGAAAAGTGGCTGTGCACTGGCAATGCCAAAAGGGAGGTGGTTGCATTCATATAGACCAAAATGTGTATATATGACCAACTTTTGTCAGGACTCTGGATCGACTGGAAGCTGGAGGTAAGCCTCTTTTAGGTCAATTTTTGTGAAGATCTTGCCCCTGCCAAATGTGCCAGTACGTCCTTCACTTTGGGAATAGGATACGAGTCCACTACCAATTGGGCATTGATGGTATTAGAAAAATCGCCATAAACTCGATCAGAACTATAGGCATGGCCCACAGACTGTTAGATACTGGAGTAAGACTGCCCTTGTCTTGTAGATGCTGGAGTGCTGGAGTTCAAGGCACTGCTTGTCCCGAAGAGCCAAAGGGACATTTCGTGCCTTGAAGAATTTGGGGACTGCTGAAGGAAGCAGTGTGATGTGAGCTTCAAAACTGTTGACACCTGTTTCGGGTGGAGAAAACACTGAGCTAAAATGGTTAGATAAGTTGTCCAGGAGGTTGGAAACACCAAGAGAATGGATGGTGGGGGCCAAGTCATAGATCTCCAAACCCAAAACTCAGAAACGTACATACCCAACAGATTAACTGCCCCAGACGTGTTAACCACCAAGATATCTGCCGGAATGGAGCAGGTGCCATATGGAATGGAGCTGTGAACTGACTCTTGAAACATACATCACTGCTGTAGGAACACATCTGGAGAGGCGGGTGCCTACCTGTCGGTATGAGTGCCAATCAATGATGGTAGCTGATGACCCTGTATCGATCTGTAATCGGAGGGGCACCCCTGCAATGGAGACTATGAGAGAAGGGCACTTGGTGTTGGGGGGAAAACTGCCCTCATGTAAACAACCTCTGGAAAATTATCATCGCCAGACACGGTGTCACTGTCTAGGTGCTCAACCTGAGAATAGTCTACTGCCAGTTGGGATGCCTGACAGAAGTTGGCCTTGTGACCAGTCTTACCGCAGGTGGAACATTTAGCCCACCAAAAACTACACCCCTGCCGGGGTATGACACAAAACACTGGCTACAGGAGGGGACCTGCTGGTACCGGCGCTTGGGGGGTCTGGGCCGAGCATGAAATATGGGAGTCTGATCGTGCGGGGAATGGGGTCTGGCATGTGGGCTTTGCTGAGACTGTTCATGCAGTGTCGAAGCTGAGCGTACTGACTGTTAAAAAAGCACAGATGACCAGCAAACATGTGTCTAAGGAAGTCTCCTTCAATTTCAGCAGGTCTGCACATAGAGTACCATCTGGAGAATGAACCAGGATCATATCCTGCACTAAACTGGCTGCATAGGATCTGTGGCATGTCGGGTTGAGGCACGCAAAACAACAGTACCTGGAGAGGCCTTGTAAACTGACGATATACTCCCTATAAGATTGTCCAGCTAATTTTTGGCAGTGAAAAAACTTACGGCAGGCAGCCCCGACGTGAATTTGCGAGTCGAAATAATCAAAGGCTGGATCTCACCTGATCATATGGGAGGGCATGGAGTTCCCTCTCCAGATTCAGGTGTTGCACCAGCTGGTAGGTCTCTGGACTGGTGTACGCGAGCAAGAATGTGCACTGCCGCTTGCTACTGGCAATGCCATGGACCAAGTAGTGTTGCTCCAGTCGTGCGACATGGCTGGCCCACAGCTCCAACTTGCGGTCGAATTGTGGGAACACTGGGGCCACTGGACTGGCGTTCTTTACCATGGTGTTGATGCGGAAGATCTGGCTGGAGACATTTGTCGGTGTCACGGCAAGAGCGGTCACTCTCTCAGTCAAGGCCACGAAGGACTGCTGCATATGTTGCAGGATGCACATTATATGGGAAATGACATCAACTTGCTCAATCATCTTGCACACAGTAACACCGAGAAAAAAAATACCTATTGTGGTTGTCGCACGAGATAGGCATACACAAAAACAAAAAGGAAAAAAGAAAATAATATAAAATCCTCGTTACCACTGATGAATCTACTGTAAGAATGTCACTCATGTAATGCTCCAAAACTGTTAATAGAATATAAACAAAAAATGTCAGTTCTACTCAGATTGTATGCTAAGGTTACACAAGCACAAAAGACACAAAATTAACAGTCCACTGTTTTACAGTTCCAATACATTTCAATTCCAGTTCATCAATCCCAGACATCAGGGTGGCGACCTGTAGTTCATCCGTCCCCACAGTCTGCGGCGGTGCTGCAGAACCCGATGGTGTCTTTGGTGGAGAGGCTGGGTGGCTGAGCAGTAGCGGCGGTGGCGACAACGGTGGAGGGCGGAGGCATGACAGGTCCTTGGCTGGCATGCGACTGCTGTGGCTAGGCAGTGCTCATCCTTAAATATGCACGTGGAAGGAT
Organism: Locusta migratoria; assembly: GCA_026315105.1. Taxonomy (NCBI): domain Eukaryota; kingdom Metazoa; phylum Arthropoda; class Insecta; order Orthoptera; family Acrididae; genus Locusta; species Locusta migratoria. The sequence continues at coordinate 17,919,193 of CM048752.1, read as the reverse complement.
ATTTGCCTGACCTAACTCTGTGATCACATGTACGGCAGATGGGAGTAGGTCCCATTTTACTGCGCCATCTAGGCGTGCTGCTAGTTCCGCCTACGCACTTTTAGAGGCCTGTGGATTGCTCGCCTAACTGCCCGGCAACTCATGACGTCTTTGTGTTGTGCGTGTTGCCGCTGTCGTAGGCGGACAGGTTACAAATGACACTGTGTTATCTTAGACATTCTTTTCATTTTACGTCAAGAGAGTCTTTGTACAACTCCACTTCACTCATACTATGTGACAGAGCATGTTGTTAATCATGTTAACACAGAAAATGAGCATTCCATCAATGACAGTACAAATCTCTACTGAGGATGTGGTGCCCAGTATAAGTATGAGATTTACCATAACAGTGTGATGTGGTTGAGCATGGGTAAAGTTTTACGTTCAGTTAGGGCACTGCAGTATGATCTAGATATGATGGGAAAATTCCACAATTTTGTTACAAAAACAGAAAGTAAGGAGTGAAGATATGAAGTGATACTTTTGAGAATTTGATGATTTCAATGTGACAACGTGGGAAAGGGGTTATTTACATATTACACGTGCACACAGGCAAAAGCATTAAACAAAACAAAAACAAAAAAACAAAAAAAAGAAAAAACAATCTATTTGCAAGGCAAATGAATGAAATTGTCATTTGTCTTTACTCCGAAAATCTAAAGTATCATGAAATGATTGGGGATCATTTGCAGAGCATCGAGGCTCAGTTCACAACATGATATCAGGCCATTAAGAAAATTCAGCCTCAGTTCAACTTGATATTCCATTTCATCACTGCTGACGATTATACAGCTGCAACCTAACATGCAGGCAGATCACTCAGTAAAATAAATGTTTCAAGCTTTTAGATTATTTGACTTTTACAAAACTTTGACAACTGAAAAATTTACTAGGTAAATTATCTCATATTTATGAACATAGTTTTTCTTGCTTAAACATCAGGAAGAGGAAACTCTTTGACAGTAATTACGTTTCGGGCTATGGTATCAGAATTATCGATCTATCTCACTTCTGATTTAAGTCAATTGTCCCAAGCTATGACATGATTCCTTTGTCACATTAAAATTCAATGTACATGGAGATGATATGAAATTAGCTGAATAAATTTAAGTAAACCACTGCTATCTTTCTTATATTCACATTTATGGTGCAATTTGGGAGCCACATCAATGACCCATACCTAGATTAGTTTGCACCAATCATGATAAATCTATCGACATTCAGGGATTTTTTTACATTAAGTTCCATTTTGCACGAAAAACTGATGTCATTTATCCTGTAGGTTTTTTCTTTATTAACATTATGGAACAGCCCCATATAGAATGCTTTACAGGCCATACTATATTAATTTAATAATTTTGTGTGGCTCATTGGCCTGAAGCAAGTCTTTCATTTGGATGTCACTTCGGCAACTTGCATGTCCCAAGCCTACCCCAGTTATCCAACTGGGGAAAGGAGACCTACAGCTTATCATAGAATACAAACCACGTGTTCTTTCTGGTGACTCCTCACATCATTGAGAGGTGAAGGATGGGTTAAAGTGCATAGTCAAAAAAATCCGAGGTCTGACAAGCCATACTGTCTTAATATTATTGTTTATATATAATTATGAACAATTATGCAAATCCATATTTCAAGTAGTCTCACATAGAGCAAATAAAAATTTATACTACTCCATAGCCTTAATAATAAATATTAAAAATTTACCTTGTTCTACTTGATGCACATCTTGTTGAGGCTACCACCTGAAATATTTTAAGTAGTAATCACTGTTCTACAAGTGATGAAGCAACAAATGAATAAACTTCTACAACCATCAACTAACTTTGAATTGTTCCCAAATATGCTGCTTTGTAATGCTTGAAAATTGCAATAATGAAGACATAATGAAGCTGTTACAATGAAATAATTTTTAAGATGTCAGAATTCCTACTATATTTAAGACTTTGTTGGGATAGATATTTCTGTTGTTTTCTTTAGAAAATTATATTTCACTGCAAGAAGTATACAACAACAGTGACACAGTTAAATCTTTGTATTTTAGTAAGACCAGAACAATGAAAAGACCAGTTTAACTGTTCCCTAGACTCAATTTTTAAATCGACACACAGAATTAACTACAGGCATTAAATGTTAAATATACAAATGCTAATAAATGTTGGGAAAGTCAAACCACTGGAATAAATGGTCTATTACTGCAAATTAAAATACTGACATTACCAAATACCACGGTCAAGTGTAAAGAAAAACAATATGGACTGTACAATACTGATTGTCCAGACATTTTTTATCATGGTCTCCAATCACAAGACTGGTTTGGTGCAGCTCTCCACACTACCCAGCGCAAGTTTTTTCATATCTGAATAACCCTTTGAACGAGTTTACTGCATTTGTCTGTCTCCTCTGTATTTTTACTCACAAAACGTCCGTCAGATGGTAAATTGCAAATTCCTTTGTGTGTCAGTGCCCACCAATCAAAAAATTATTTAGTCAAAATATTCAATAAATTACTTTTTTCTTGCAAATTCTATGTAGTACCTCCTCATCCGTTATATGGACTACCCTTCTAATCTCCAGTTCTCTCCTGTACTTAAAAATTTCAAAACCTACTTTTTTTTTTGTCTGAACTCCACAATTCACTCCCATACACGGCTACTAAGAGACAAATGCTTTCAGGAACAAATTACTAACACATTATTATTCGATGTCAACAATTTTTTCTACGTCAAAACTGTTTTCTTCCCACTGGGCTTCTACATTTTATATCCTCTCTATTCCGGCCATCATAAATCACTTTGCTAGATAAGTAACGTAACTAATCTACTACCTTCATCATCTTGTTTTGTAATTCCCTCAGTATCACTATATTTTCTTGGTCTACTTTCGATTACTGTTTTTTTTTTTTTTTTTTTTCCTTCCATTTGCTACCCAGCTTTCAAAACACTCTCCATTCCATTGAATTGCTTTTCTCAATCATTTGCTGTTGGTTGGGTGAATTTTAAAAACTTGACAGTCCCTTTTTCCACACATGGAGTATATATACCAGTCACTAAACATTACATAAAATAATGTGTTACACTACATTCAAGGAGTAATGCAGACTGTGCTACCACTGGTGTGCACAGTGTCATTGCGAAATGAGTCACTGTCAGTGCCATGATGCCTGCTTATGAATGAACTACAGTGATATCAAAATACTATCGCAATTGTCTTTCTGCTGGGACAGGATGGGTAAGGAAGCTATCAAGATCTGCTGCTCGGCAAAGAAAGGTGATAGACACGGGATTTCAGCTTCGCAGAGTCTGGGATCCAGTTGAGGAGATTAAGTACTGTGTCAATAATTGAGAATGTCTCAGTAGCAATGATGATGATAATAGGGGGGTCTTGGGCAGGTCTTCAGCGCCCTATCAAAGTAAAGAATATAAGGACTAACAAGTGTGAACAGTAAATATATTCTGGTTAGCACCATGCGCTCTGTTACACATTACCTGACACTTTTCAGAAAGTGCTTTATCTGGAAGGCTGCCTAAGCAAGCCCTCTTTTTGAGTGGGTGCTAGTACCCTCCAGTAGTAAACCAATCCCACTGGAAGGTTAGAGGGACATATTGGAATAATTCATCTCGGTCCCACAAGTAGCAAGGGAAATATGTGTCTGCCTAGACAGAGCCTCACAGCCTAGGTAAGCCTTATACAACTGAGGTGCAGCAGTATCCCCAGAGGTTGCTCGCTAGCGACTGTTCCACTTCAACAGCCATGCATGCCATCAGCACTTAGCATACCTTGGGATTGAAGGTTTTTTTTATAGAGGTTTATACCATCTTCATGAACCGGGCAGTCAAGCCAAGATCCCCATTCCCTGCTACACACAACCTTCCACCACCGTGCCACACGGTGGTCGGTGAAGCATGCCCAGAGGTTACGGTGTCTAGAGGGCTGGTGGCGCTTACCAGTCCCCAGCTCAGGATCCCGGGTTCGCCAAGCCCGTACTCAGCAAATTAATGCTGAGCCCCTGAGGGGTCTCGGTAACAGATTACTTAAGAAACATTAATGTTGCTGCCCACCGAATCACTGGGAACGCATATTACGGCGCATGTAAGGTGGTGGCATTGCACCTAGAGGAATGGCCAGTGGCCCCGCGTGTGCCAGAAGCATTGGTTTGCCTCTGATGGATGGCATGAGAAGACCTTTCCTCCATCGACAAGGAAGCTTCGCAGCTGTTCGCCAACTTTCATGCCTTGCGAATTTGCCTTTTTTACTTAGACCAGTATATATAGATGGCTGCACGCACAGATCTGGAGAGCGTTTTTTTCACCTGAAGAAGTTGGCCAGTTACAATGAAAAAATATGCTTTATGCTTCATTTAAGGATAAAAATGAACTACATATTAATTTAACATAAATTATTAATATTTATATAAAATAACTCTCAAATAAGTTTTCACATTCAAGAATGCATTGTTCACATAATTCGTAGACAGTTTATCAAAATTTGATAAGCTTTTGAGAACACATGTTTAGAAGGCACGGATGTTCCTACAACACGCAACAATCCATGTTTGAGGATTCAAGTCTCTGCAGCTTATGTGCCATACAACTGGCCATGCTTCTCCTGTCAGCCAGAGTGAGGGTGAGTGGTGCATTTGTCATGTGAGGCTGCAGTCGTGCTGGTTGGCAGTGTGGCAATTGAACCACACACACACACACACACACACACACACAAACACACACCAGCGAGGATCACTAAGCACTGCCTTGTTATATGAATGTGCCATGCCATGCTGCTTCCACTGAAAAATTGCTGTGCAGGGTAAGGCATTGAAGTGCCCACACACAGTAACACTTCTTTTAGTAATTTCGATAGTTCCCATGTCTGCCATACTGTTCAATGCACTCATGCAATAGGCAGCTTAATTTGTGTGTGCTGCCTTTTAAGGTCAATGTTCACATCAGGGACAGTTTTATTCTTGCGAACATTTCACAGATTTATTTTCATAGCAGTGCTACTACCACTGCTATCTTTCATATCGGGGCACCTTGGCTAACAGGCCGTATCTGGCACAAGTTCAATGCATGGTGGCGGAGACTTCTTTATACCATTGCATTCAAAGCATAAGTGATTAACATGTCAAAAATAAAAGCAGCAACTAGACTGGAATACAGCAAAAGATTTAAAACAAAACCTTATGCGGTCTTGGCTGGGTGATGACAGGAATGAAAATGGATAACCACAAGTTTATTTGTTTTAGTCAGGAGTACTATTCTGTGTCCCACAGACAGAAAACAGGAATTTGTTTCACAAAAGCTGGTGGTGGCTGAGCATCCAGATGGCCCAGGTTGTGAAGAAGCCATGGAAATCAAGCATATGCTCCAATGCATTTTGTGCCACAGGGTGTACTACCTTCTTTTTCACCACAGTTTGGCAGGGGTCAGTCATCCTAAAGGACAGTTGGTTAGTGGTCATGCCAATATAAAAAGCTGCACAGTGGTTGCTACACAGTTGGTAAATTACATGAAAGATTTCACAGGTGACCACGCCTCTTATTGGATTGGATAAGCCTGTGACAGGAGTGCAACAGGAATCTAGTGGATTGGGCAGGTCTTGCAGTGTGGTCTTCCAAAGGGATATGATACATATGGCAATATGGTAGGGGGCTGAAGTTCAGGGTGCCATATGGATGGACTAGGATGTTAGGAATATTGAGAGAGCGACGGAACACCAATTTAGGAGAGGTGGAGGAGGATCTTTGAAAGGATGTCTCATTTCTGTACATGAGGACATAAAATCAAAACCTTGACAATTGATGCAGTTTAGTTGTTCAAGTACACAACAATACTGGGTGACAAGGGGAGAGCCTTTTGTAGCTGCTTTCTGGTGATAGAGAGTGGTTTTGGAATGTATGGGGATATCACATGGGATATCTGTTTACAGACTAGGTCTGTGGGATATTTTCTGCCTCAGAAGGCCTTTTTGAACATCTGCCATATTGAGAAATGGTGTTCTTGTTACTGCAGATACACAATGTGTTGCAAGGCTGTAAGGAAGGGAGTTTTTGATGTGGTCAGGAAGGCAACTGTTAAAGTGTTGGTACTGTTGGTGTCTGGAAGGTTTAGTGTGGACCGAAGTGTGGATGGAGCATTCAGTGAGGTGGAGACTAATATCCAGGAATGTAGCACAGTAGATTGAGGAGGACCAGGTGAAGCAAATCGTGGACAGGGAGTTGAGGTTAAGAAGGAAGAAGGATACAGTGTTCTGACCCTGGAATGAGATCATGATAATATCATCAAAAAACCTGAACTAGACCAGAGGTTTGGGGTTTGGCAATGCTAAGGTTTCTTCCAGACACTCCATGAACACGTTGGCATAAGACAGTGCCATGCAAATGCCTATGGTTGTGCCACAAATTTGATTGTAAAATTTACCCTCCAAGAAAAAGGAGTTGATTGTTAGGATAAAGTTGGTGAGAGTTATGAGGAATGAGATTTGGACTTAATTTCAGATAGACGTTATGAGGGGTAGTGTGAGAGCAGCAAGGCTATGGGCATGTGGGGTGCTGGTGTATAGGGAGCTGCTGTCCACTGTGACAAGTAAGAATACAGAAGGTAAAGGTGAGGGAATGGTGGAGAGTCAGTGATGAAATTTATTGATATTCCTGATGTGGAACAATTTTGGATAACTGGTTGAAGGTGTTGGTCAACTAGGTCTGCAATTGTTTTGGTAGCAGCACAGAAACCAGCCACAATGTGCCGTACAGGATTATTTGGTTGTGAATATTGGGGAGCATGTAGAAGGTGGGTGTGAGGGGTGTTGTTAGGAGGAGGGACATACGTTCAGGAGAGCGCTTCTGCAAGGAACCGTATGATTTGAACAGGGATTGGATATCTTGTTGGACTTTAGGAAAGGCATCATTCAACCACGACTTGTAGGTGGAAGAATCGGAATTGGCAGTGCCCTGGCAGGCAGTCACTGCAATTCATAAATACATTGTTGGAAACTTTGTGCACAAGCAGGATGATTATGATCACTAACAAAAACACGACAATGTTGCAATATTCCACAATATTTACTGTTTAGTACAAACCAGTTTTTGGCTGTTATGCCACCATTAGATACAACGGTTACTATAAACAAACATTAAGGCGAAGATTTTATGACATGTGCATCAAAGAATGACATAGACAAGTGAAAGATAAAACGTTGTTAGGAAGGTGTGTTAAGAAGTGGTCTACAAAATCTTAATATTCACTAAGTAACTAAGAAACCTAAGTGACAGCTTGAAAAATAAATCACATGGCATTTGTTAGCAGAGCATATGCCCAAATTCAATGCCTGCTACACAACCCCGAACATCTAGATTCTCCCACCATCACCAGCTTTATTGAACTACACAAACTGGACTTATCTTTGCAGAACTTTTTCTGATCCTGACTCAACCTATGATAAGTCCCTTTTTCTCCACACCCAACAGTTCTTACCCCCCCTCTATGCCACACCTCTCCCAAACAATGTGCATATGCGCACGAGTTTTTCTTTTCCCCCTTCCCTCCCCAACCCCGTGTGCCAAGTCCATCTTAAGCTGCATCTTGTTCCATCCATTTAGTATGTACAGGCCGTGCAATATCCACCCCATCCACCTTTACACACTTCCTATCCCCCTCCCCTACACACCTCTCACTTCAGAGCATGATTTGGAGTGCAGCATCCAAAGACGACAATTGTGTGACTAAAGTGTGCCCATGAGATTGTGCGAATGCTCTTTTCTGACAGAAGCTAATGGCCAACAGCTTAAGTGGTGTGGTGTGTGTGTGTGTGTGTGTGTGTGTGTGTGTGTGTGTGTGTGTCTTTCTTATGTGCATGTCACAGCTCATCATACCTATTTGCAATTAGGTAAACTATTCTTATTATTAAATTCCAACCTGGACTTACCATTATTAGATTTTAAGTGTGGTGGATATTTGTTTACTATTAGATCCTTTGTAGTAAATGGACTGGTAAAAGATGTACTGAGTGCTGATTTCATATGTAAATATAAAACTTTTCTCAACTGTGTGGAGAAATATCCAGAGTTTAAACTAGAAAGAAAGACAAAAAATTAAGTTGAAAAATCTTTTAGCTGGAATTCAGAATAATGCCCAACAAAAATTGCTGACAAATTACATTGAAATTGGAGAAATGTTTTTATGAAAGAAGTTGGTGAATCGGCCACACAGATTTTGTGCATGGAAGTCAGTACATAGTAATTAAATCACATTATTTATGGATGAGAATACTTTAATTGATGAAATACGATTTTGGGGAGATTTCCTGGGGGTTAATTAGTATTGTCTCTTGTATTACTCTAGGTGGATTTCAGTTTGATTGCAAGTACTGAACATACTAATTTGGTGTACTGAAGGTCAGAGAATTTTTTAAATTCTACTATTTATAGGCAGGAAGGTATAAATTGCACAAAGTATGTGCTTAGTTTTGTTTGGCTACAGTTGATCAATTTATTTATAAAATACGAAGTTTTGGAAGGGTTTTTTTGTTTGTTACTGTACATGCAATTTTGGATGACCGATGGTTTATTTTTGCAGATAAATATGAATAATTAATTAATATTATAGAAGGAGACTTTCCTGGTGCAAAAAATTTGTATAAAATAAAGATTTATGACTTACCTAAAGTACAGGCTCGTCGACAGAAACATAAAACGCGCACAAAAAACACAAAAACATTCGAGCTTTCGCCACCAATGGCAGCTTCTTCGGGTAAAAAGAGATAGGAAGGAGAGGAGAAAGGGAAGGATACGAGTTTTAAGGAAGTGGAAAAGGAGCCATTCCAATCCCAGGAGTGGAAGGACTTACCTTAGGGGACAAAAGGGAAGGCAAACAAATACACACACACTCTCACATATCCACATGCAAACACACCTAGGTAGACATTTGAAGTGGTATCTCTGTCCAACTTCTTTGGTTTCTACAAATGTCTACCTAGGTGTGTTTGCATGTGGATATGTGAGTGTGTGTGTGTGTGTGTATTTGTTTACCTTCCTTTTTGTCCTTCCACTCCTGGGATTGGAATGGCTCCTTTTCCACTTCCTTAAAACCCGTATCCTTCACTTTCTCCCCTTCTTCCTTCCTCTTTTTCCCGAAGAAGCTGCCAGTGGTGGCAAAAGCTCGAATGTTTGTGTGTTTTTTATGTTTCTGTCGATGAGCCTGTACTTTAGGTAAGTCATAAATCTTTATTTTATACATATGAATAATTAATTACATTTAAGTACAGCTGAGCTGCTGAATGAAATGGGTAAGTTGCAGGGAAGAGCCCACACAGTATTGATTCAGAGAAAAAGTTTAAATTAATATAGCAGGGTTAGAAGAACTGACAAAATAATAGTTGACTTGAAGTGGCTAACACACTTCATTGCATGAGAGACATGGTTTCCAGTGGAGATATGGACAGTGTCAGAAATATAGCCAAAGCATCAGCTCAGTTTTCTTTTACATTGCTTCAACACTTTACACATTCATACACTGGTATGTAAAGGATTGCAGACTGAGACATAATTTGGCAATAAATGAGAGCTGGACATGAGGTCAGCATGGATAGTGTATTGCAAAAAGCAGAATGTTTAATGGCTGCACAACAACATTTTTTTTTTTTTTTTGTTTTTTTTTTGTTTTTTTGTTTTAGGACGCACAACTTCTAAGGTCATTAGCACCCAGACAAGAACGGAGATTCGCTAGATCTCAAAAAATTGGTAACTGCCAGTTATAATATCAAGAGAAGGCTAAAGACAAAAGATAAAAAAACAATTAAAAGGGTTAAATAGCGTTTGATAAATTGGCCAAGTTGATAAAACGCAAAACTCGAGCAGCTGCTCGTGTGTCATCAGCTAAAATTTCCTCCAGAGTAGATGGAAAGTGAAGGGCTACACGGAGATGATTAAAATTAACACAAGACAGTAAAACCCGTCGCACTGTAAGCAATTCACCACAGGAGCACAGCGGTGCAGGATCGGCGGTTAGCAAATGACGGTGGCTGAAACGGCAGTGACCGATCCGCAACCGGGCTAGGATGACCTCCTCCCGCCGAGAGGGGCGTGAGGTGGTCCTCCAAGCGGTCGGGATCGGTTTTACAGTTCTCAATTTATTGTCGTACAGTGAGAACCACGTACTGTGTCAGGAAGACACGATACTCCGGCGAAGAGCTCGGCAAACATTGTCCGAAGGGGCGCAAAAGGTAGCCATGCAAAGCAAAAGAGCTGCTGACTTGGCTGCTATGTCGGCGGTCTCATTCTCGGGCACACCCACGTGGCCAGGAACCCACAGAAAAGAAACGTGACAGCTGTCATCTGCTAGCAACTGGAGGGAGCGTTGGATCCGATACACGAGAGGATGGTTCGAGAAGGGGTCCTTTAGACTCTGCAGGGCACTAAGGGAGTCCGAACATATGGCATAGAAAGATTGGCAGTGGCAGCAGGTATACAAAACGGCCTGGTGGAGGGCAAAAAGCTCAGCCGCAAAATTCGAGCACCGGTCAGGGAGCTTGTATTGGAAATGGTTGTCCCCGACGACAAAGGCAGATCCAATACCGTCAGTGCTCTTGGAACCATCAGTGTAAATAAATATGGCATGACAAGCCTCAAGCGGTATACCAAATCGGTAAGATGGATGGTTGGGCATCGACCGCAGGCGGCATGCGTACCGACACAAGAGTATGTTACGCCGAGTGGTCAATGGTAATACAGCAGCCTCGGCATAGACTTTCCACAGGGCTGGTATAAAATGCATCGGTCACCAGACGTAATCCCCGATGGTGAATAGAGTTGAGACGGTGGAGAATCGACGGCCGTGCAGAAGAGTATACAAGGCTTCCGTAGTCTAGCTTCGACTGAACAATGGCCTGGTAAAGGTGAAGCAGGTTGGTACGATCCGCTCCCCATGACGTGTCACTGAGGACACGAAGAACATTAAGGGATCGGGCACAACAGGCAGCTAGGTAGGACACGTGTGGACCAGCAAAGTTTACGATCCAACATGAGTCCTAAGAATTTCTTAGTCTCCACGAAAGGGAGAGCAACAGGGCCCAGACGTAGAGAAGGTGGAAGAAATTTGTTGTATCTCCAGAAGTTTATACACACCGTTTTCTCAGTGGAGAATCGGAAGCCATCCACGATGCTCCAGAAATATAGACGGTCAAGACAGCGTTGAAGACAACGCTCCAAGAGACACGTCCGCTGGGTGCTGCAATAAATTGCGAAATCGTCTACAAAAAGGGATCCGGAAACGTCAGCTGAAAGGCAATCTATGATCGGATTGATTGCAATGGCAAAGAGAGCCACACTCAGACGGAGCCCTGCGTACCCCATTCTCTTGGCGAAAGTTATCTGACAAAACAGAGCCCACCCGTACCCGGAACTTGCGATCCGCCAAAAACACTTGAATAAAAAGAGGGAGGCGGCCCTGCAGGCCCCATGTGTGCAATGTGTGGAGAATGCCCGCTCTCCAACAGGTATCATATGCCTTCTCCAAATCGAAGAACACTGCTACTGTTTGACGTTTCTTTAGAAAGTTATTCATAATGAAGGTCGACAACGTAACGAGGTGATCAGCAGCAGAGCGGTGTCGAGAAAACCGCATTGGACATTTGTTAGGAGGCGGCGAGATTCGAGGAGCCAGACCAACCGAGTGTTAGCCATGCGTTCCATCACCTTACAGATGCAGCTCGTCAGAGAAATAGGACGATAGCTGGAAGGAAGATGTTTGTCCTGCCCTGGTTTGGGGATGGGACAACAATGGCTTCACGCCAACGGGTGGGAACATGACCTTCAGTCCATATGCGGTTATAGGTGCTAAGTAGGAAACACTTGCCCGCAGGAGAGAGGTTCTTCAGCATCTCAATATGGATGGAATCGGGGCCAGGAGCAGAAGATCGGGACATGGCAAGAGCACGGTCTAGCTCCTGCATGGTGAACGCGACATTATAATTTTCACGATTAAAAGAGTGGAAAGAAGGCGGCCGTGCCTCCTCTCCCTGTTTGCGAGGGAGGAAGGCAGGGTGGTAATGGGCAGAGCTCGAAACCTCTGCAAAGGAACTGCCCAATGCGTTGGAAACATCAACGGGTCCACAAGGACTGGGTTCTCGACGGTCAGGCCAGAGATCGGGGAGTGGACCTTGATGCCAGATTAATGGCGTAGGCCACACCAAACAACCGTGGAGGGAGTAAAATGGTTAAAAGAACTAGTAAAAGCAGTCCAGCAAGCTTTTTTGCTGTCGTTGATAACATGACGACATTATATAATTCTCCAACGTCGGGTGGCGGTGGAAGGTGCGTAAAGCACGCCGCTGGGCTCTAAGACCGTCGCGGCAGGCTGCAGTCCACCGAGGGACCGGGACACGACGTGGAGAAGAGGATGTACGAGGTATAGAATGTTCGGCAGCTGTGAGAATAACCTCTGTGAGGTATTCGACCTGACTGTCACAGCTGGGAAATTACTGATTATGAAAAACAGCCATGGAAGAATAAAGCCCCCAGTCAGCTTTAGAAATGTTCCAACTGGTGGGACGAGGAGATGGGGAATGATGCAGGAAGTGGATGACACAAGGGAAATGGTCACTGGAGTACGTGTCAGAAAGTGCATTCCACTCAAACCGACCGGCAAGCTGAGGAGTACATATCGCAAGGTCTATATGGGAATACGCATGTGTCGCGTCGGAAAGGAAGGTTGGTGCACCAGTGTTGAGGCAGACAAGATTGAGGAGTTGGAGAAGGTCCACCAAAAGGGAGCCTCTCGGACAAGGTGCCGGAGAGCCCCATACGGGGTGGTTGGCAATAAAAGTTGCCTACCAACACGAAAGGTGAAGGGAGCTGGTCAACGAGGTGTAGCACATCTGCCCTAGTGAGGGCGGACTACGATGGCGAATAGATATTACAGAGGGAAAAGGAATAGTTGGATAGAGTGATGTGGACGGCAACTGCCTGTAGTTGAGTATGCAATGAAATGGGATGGTGATAGACGTCGTCCCGAATGAGCATCAGAACCCCTCCATGGGCATGAGAATGAAACGGAGGGTAAAATGCCGTTCCTTGACGTCTTGGTCAAGAGAAGAGCTGATGGCATGTTGGGTCATGGTGTGTATCGGAACACAGCGCACACTGATTTGTATTTACACACAGTCAGCTGTCACCACACTTCACAGAGAAATGGAATATGTAAAACTCTAGTACATAGGGCGCTCACTATCTCCAACGCAGAGAGTCTACCCCAGGAATTGGAACACCTGAGAACTGTATTCCAAAAAAATGGGTACTCAGAGTGACAGATTCAGTGGTCTCTCCGCCCAACCACTACAGCACAACCTATGGAAACGGATGAAAACACAAGGGAGGATGTAGGCACTGTGTTCATTCCATATACCGGCACACTCTTGGGGAAGGTCGCCGCCATTTTGAAGAAACACCGGGTTGGAACTGTCTTTTGTCCACCGAATAAAATTTGTGCAGTGGTGGGGAGCACCAAAGATGATCTCGGTTTGAGGAAGGCCGGCATGTACCAGATTCCGTGTCGGTGTGGCAAGTCATATATTGGAAAGACGATGCGTATCGTCAAGGATCGTCAAGGATTGATGCGTTGAACACCAGAGGTACACACGACTGATGTATCCGAGCAAGTCGGTGGTCGCTGAACATTGTTTGTCAGAGAATCACGCTATGGAGTATGAATACACCAGGATTTTGGTACAGAAGTCGAGATACTGGGACTGCGTCATTAGAGAGGCCATTGAAATTCGCACAAGTGACAACCTCATAAACCGTAACTGTGGCTATAATCTTAGCAAAGCCTGGGAACCAGTGATTGGGTTAATTATCTCAGATGCCATCGCAATCGGTTCTACTGCTCGAACGCAGTCCGAAGGTATTTAAATCTCCCACTACCGGGCTAGAACCCAGTTACCATCGAGCCACCATAGCATGCGGATCTTCGTGCTGGCGTGTTTCCTGGAGCTCAGTCCGTTAGTTCACCTCATGATGGCGACATGTACGATCACCGAAATATTATGTCCGTTGGACAGTATAGTCCGGCAGTACACCCGTTGATATTTTGATTATCAAATACGCTGGGAGAAACTCAAGAATCAATGTTTATGTGTTGTCTTGGAGCGAGGAGGAATGGACAGGATGGCTGAAGTGGTTTATTCGCAAAAGTGTTTCAATATGTGCAGTAAATGGCTGCTTTGTTTGGGACTAATAACAATAACATTTTTGATCCCATTATGTAATTTTAAGTGACCACTGTACATGATTCTACATGAGATTTTGCAAGTTTTTGTATGTTATTTGCTAGACTAAGATTTGAAATATTTTAAGCTGAGGGCTATTTAGTGTTCAGTGATCATGAAATGGACATTGTGCCTAGTTGCCATTGATGATTACTCAGTTGGGGATTTTCCTACCAGTCTCACAACACAGTTAATATATCTGTTCTGCTTACTTTATAAGGCATATTTATTACTATTGTTTAACTTCCTGTAGATCAAATCATGTGTCTGAATAGACATTATTCAGACGATTTATGTGGCATTGCCTGTCATTTGCGAACTTTAGAATAAAACATCTTATTAATTAATCATTTGTGTATAGTTTATATTTCATATTCATAGAATATATGACTTCAACTGCGATTGGGCAAAGTTGAAAATGTGTACCCAGCCGGGATTCGAACCCGGGTCTCCTGCTTTCTAGGCAGTTGCGCTGACCCCTACACCACTGGGGACACAGTGATCACCGCACCTGCAAGGACTACCCATGCACGCCTCCCGTCAGATACAAATTCCCAGCTTCGCCCTGCCCATAGTACTCAAACTCGTAGTTTAACTAATTCCCGTAAGAGTAAGGGCTTCAAACTTGCCCACCCCTCCCCACTAACGATAGGATCATTGCCCGTCACCGGCATATTATATATATACATGTGGCGTATGTTCGGAAAGAACGGACGTCACATTCTGATCCTGCAGCTGTTATTATTTAATATTCATAGAATATATGACTTCAACTGCGATTGGGCAAAGTTGAAAATGTGTACCCAGCCGGGATTCGAACCCGGGTCTCCTGCTTACTAGGCAGTTGCGCTGACCCCTACACCACTGGGGACACAGTGATCACCGCACCTGCAAGGACTACCCATGCACGCCTCCCGTCAGATACAAATTCCCAGCTTCGCCCTGCCCATAGTACTCAAACTCGTAGTTTAACTAATTCCCGTAAGAGTAAGGGCTTCAAACTTGCCCACCCCTCCCCACTAACGATAGGATCATTGCCCGTCACCGGCATATTATATATATACATGTGGCGTATGTTCGGAAAGAACGGACGTCACATTCTGATCCTGCAGCTGTTATTATTTAATATTCATAGAATATATGACTTCAACTGCGATTGGGCAAAGTTGAAAATGTGTACCCAGCCGGGATTCGAACCCGGGTCTCCTGCTTTCTAGGCAGTTGCGCTGACCCCTACACCACTGGGGACACAGTGATCACCGCACCAGCAAGGACTACCCATGCACGCCTCCCGTCAGATACAAATTCCCAGCTTCGCCCTGCCCATAGTACTCAAACTCGTAGTTTAACTAATTCCCGTAAGAGTAAGGGCTTCAAACTTGCCCACCCCTCCCCACTAACGATAGGATCATTGCCCGTCACCGGCATATTATATATATACATGTGGCGTATGTTCGGAAAGAACGGACGTCACATTCTGATCCTGCAGCTGTTATTATTTAATATTCATAGAATATATGACTTCAACTGCGAAGCTGGGAATTTGTATCTGACGGGAGGCGTGCATGGGTAGTCCTTGCAGGTGCGGTGATCACTGTGTCCCCAGTGGTGTAGGGGTCAGCGCAACTGCCTAGAAAGCAGGAGACCCGGGTTCGAATCCCGGCTGGGTACACATTTTCAACTTTGCCCAATCGCAGTTGAAGTCATATATTCTATGAATATTAAATAATAACAGCTGCAGGATCAGAATGTGACGTCCGTTCTTTCCGAACATACGCCACATGTATATATATAATATGCCGGTGACGGGCAATGATCCTATCGTTAGTGGGGAGGGGTGGGCAAGTTTGAAGCCCTTACTCTTACGGGAATTAGTTAAACTACGAGTTTGAGTACTATGGGCAGGGCGAAGCTGGGAATTTGTATCTGACGGGAGGCGTGCATGGGTAGTCCTTGCAGGTGCGGTGATCACTGTGTCCCCAGTGGTGTAGGGGTCAGCGCAACTGCCTAGAAAGCAGGAGACCCGGGTTCGAATCCCGGCTGGGTACACATTTTCAACTTTGCCCAATCGCAGTTGAAGTCATATATTCTATGAATATTAAATAATAACAGCTGCAGGATCAGAATGTGACGTCCGTTCTTTCCGAACATACGCCACATGTATATATATAATATGCCGGTGACGGGCAATGATCCTATCGTTAGTGGGGAGGGGTGGGCAAGTTTGAAGCCCTTACTCTTACGGGAATTAGTTAAACTACGAGTTTGAGTACTATGGGCAGGGCGAAGCTGGGAATTTGTATCTGACGGGAGGCGTGCATGGGTAGTCCTTGCAGGTGCGGTGATCACTGTGTCCCCAGTGGTGTAGGGGTCAGCGCAACTGCCTAGTAAGCAGGAGACCCGGGTTCGAATCCCGGCTGGGTACACATTTTCAACTTTGCCCAATCGCAGTTGGAAGTCATATATTCTATGAATATTAAATAATAACAGCTGCAGGATCAGAATGTGACGTCCGTTCTTTCCAAACATACGCCACATGTATATATAGTTTATATTTCGTTGTCTTGCAAATGATAACCTATGTGTAGCATGTTTGACTGCAATATCTCAAGTACAAAGTACTATTTGCAACTAATGTGCTTGCTAGGCATACAAGCAGATACACATGGATCAAGCCTGAGACTATATTGAGCACTATTTCTTGAGCAGATCCATACATAGCCCAGTTTTTTAAGTTGTGTTTGGCCAATACTGCAAAGTTTTGTCAACACATACAGATTACCCTAAGTCACAAGAAGTTGTTTTTTGTAATGTGTATATAGTTGAACTTGCAGTGATGTCTGTATCAGTAGCAGAGCAGCAACATCTAACAAAGATAGAGTAATCATTGGTGTTTGCTAGGTCTAGCTATTAAGTGAAAAAGTGAACCATGCAGGCAACAGAGGTTGATTAACTGGCTTACATAAGTTATGCCATGGCATATGACCACCTACATTTAACACCTTAGGTCCTGAGCCAGCTGTTTTTAACTTATTTTAAACTACTGCAACTCATAAGTAGTTTATTTTACAGGTATGATATTACCATTATTTTAATGCCTGGACCTTTTAGTTTGAAACATTGAGTGATACTTCATTCTCTTAATATATTTATTCAAGAAAGTTTCAAATGTAATATTGTTTTTCAATCAAGGATAAACTGGTCAAAGATAAATACATATATTTTCAGAGAAAACTACAGTTTTATACAAAGTATTTTATTAACCACCTCTACTGCTTATCTTCTCTACAGTAACCTCCTTTGGTTGTGCAATTTTTGTCTTTGTATGATAAATTTTTAAACATGGTAATTTTTCACAATGCCATTTTGTATTCACTACACTGATAGCTAGTGTGTCTGTGCCACACTTTTTGCCTCTAATACAACACACTATTTCTTCCCTGTAGGTAATGGTTCCCAGTTGATTGTCTGCGAGTCCCAATGTACTAGGTCACTGTTCAGTATATCTACTTTCTGGAAGATCTGCACATATAATTGTCTTTAACTGTGATGATGTGATGTGTTTTCCAGTTACCTTGTTGTGCAATATACAGGAATTTAGCAATCCCATTAGTATTATGTGGAATACCAACTTTCTCCACCACTTCACAATTTGGTGATCCAATACCCCATATGACAGTCGCTGGTCTGATAAGTCAACACACAACTTGTTTTTATTATAATCCATCACAAAGGCTGGCTCTGACTACTCGCTTCTCTCACTTACACACACATGGACTATAATTGCTGGAAATTTTCGTTTCTCTGCAAGAGTACTTTCAACTTTGCCAGTGAACTAGTAGGTGACATGGGATTTGTGTTTCAAAATTTTCTTATGGTTTGGTGGGCATACAGATTTGTTTAGTGCTCGATTTGATTCACCATACTGCCTGTAAGTAAATAGGAAAAGAAGTCTAGAAGGGCACTATTCTAATCAAAACTGACAAGGTTGCACTTTCCAGATTATCGAGGGAATAGATAGATATCTGGCATGTAATCTGTTGGCATCCTGCATTCATTGGAATTTGTATACTGTGTTTTTCACCACCTCATGCTTTCCTTCCGTCTTTTGCAGTCTTTGGGTGTAGTATCAGCAGGAATAAAGGCAATACTTGCTTCCGAAGAACTTAGATGCCCACTTTCGCCATCTGAATTTACCATAAATATAGGATTCATAAATGAAATCATTTCCTATAATAATTACATATTGAAAGTTTTTGCAATAGTAACTGAGTTAAATAATTATGAATATTTTTTACTGAATCTTTTACCTGAAGAATAAGACATTTCTTCGTGAATGAAGTCTGCATAATCATTAGAATCATCCAACTGTTCATCCTCCGACAAATCAACATCACTTTCTTCAACATCGTGAGGTAACTCATCAGCAATTTCTTCGTCCGTCAAGCCACACTTTGCCATGTTGACAACTAAGCATGTGTGGCACAACATTCCCGCCAAACACTCCAACAAGAATAGTAGTATGAGTAGTTCATCTCTGACCAGCATGCTTGCACCTTCTAGTGTCAAGCACTTGAACTACAGTCTTTGCCATACCTTCCTAGGAAGTGGCAGAACTAAGGATGGATAGAGGAGGAATTGAAAAGCTCAAGAACATGCACTTGTATTTTACGGGCATCAGCTTGTAAGTATTAGCGTGAAAGCCATTGTTAAGTAATTGCCATTGTCTTACAATTAGGAGTTTTTCATTGGTATTATTAATTTTTGTCACTGATTCATTCATCATCATGCACTTATAACACTCTCGCTGAAAGAGGTTCTGAAGGGTGTACGGAAGCCAAAATATAGTATGCAATTTACAAAGAAAACATACTGCTTTCAAAGCTATAAAAACAGAACTTACATAGGCAACATAGTTAGCTCATCCAACAGCAAAAGCTCCATGACACTCATAGTAGAAGCATCAGCTACTAATACTGGTGCTGTCCTTCAGCAGCAAGTTGAATATTGTTAGCAGTCACTTGGTTTCTTTAATCACGAGCTGTGATTGTCACATTAATTGTGGGCAACTTTTAACAATTGTATATTGTATATACTGGGCTTATTAAGTTCAGTTACTGGTTAGATGGCTGACAAATTACAAAGTCTGTGAACCATAACCCACTAACATACACTTTCAAACTGAAATCATAAGAAGCATCATCAAGGCAACCCTCAATGTCAATGTGCAAGGAAGTCTAATGTATTGCAAGACACCTTGTGTGTCGAAGCTAAAACTATGATTTTGATAATTAAGTCCTTGCCCAATTCCAGCAAAATCAATACAATTTTCACACATTACTGGATCACTGGGAATAAAAGTTATACTGAATGTTGAATTGTACTGTGACAAAACTGGACAAAAGTGCGACTGCACATACCTCACCAATTTCAATCACATGCAAATTTTTCAGTACACAACCTGCCTCATCCCATAGCCCAAGGCCCAATGAAACCTATAAGTTTTGCCTGGCGAAAAATGGATACAGACTTTAAGACATTGCATGGTCTGCCAGAAAAATAAGATCATGACACATCAAGCACCAAAAGGCAAATTCTTGCAAGCAAGCCAGTGCTTTCATGTGCACAAACATCATGGATGACTCCAAGTATCAGAGGGTACAACTACCGTCTTGCACTCGTGTATAGATTTTGAAGATGGTCTGAAGCTTTCCCTATGAATTACATTAATGGCATCGTTTTATTTGTGTTTTCCTATAAAAGGCCAGTTGAGCATTCAGACAGGCATCACAACTCATCAAGTATGTCAATTCAAGGCATGTTTATTCAAAGCATTTGTCACCTTACTGAGCACAAAACATATTCAAACTTGTCCAAAAGTGAATGGAATAGTAGAAGATCTGCTTCACCAAATCTAGACAGCCATTCAAGCATTATGCTATACAAAATTGGATGGGGGCATTGATCATTGTACTCCTTGGTATCCGTACATCATTTAAGGGGAGCCAGAATGATGAAAATAACAAATTTTACGTTCTTTGTTTTTTCCGTTATAAAATTATTTGCAGTATTCAGAATAAAACAAATCAAGTTTCACCCTTCTAAGAGAATGCCAAGTGTGTTTTACATTGGTGCAAATTTAACGCACCACGTAAATGTTTGTAGCGACCTCTCATGGCACCAAACGCTGGCTGCAAGCAGGGTATCTTTGCGGAATTAGATAGTGTTTTGTTTTCCAACGTTGTATGCCTTTATCTCTGTGACAAGTGACAATTCATATCGGTAAACATAAACACTGTACCATGTGTGTTGACTTGTGGAGTCTGCTCTGAGTTGATCGATTTTGCGATTTTACCAATTTTGTTCATACCTGTTTCACATATTTGGTTTTTTGATAACAATATGCCCCATTTCAGCAATCAAGTGTTTAAGAAAAGGCACAATGAGTGGAAGAATAAATCTTTTGTTGTTTTGAAGAGAGATGCTGCTCAGACTACTTCAGTGACTACTCCAAATGAATGTGATAGAACTACTTCCAGCAAGAAACTTTGTGACAGCAAAGAAAAGTTGAGAAACTATGAAAGTGACAGTAATGATGAGACTGAAATAATTAACATTTCCTTACTCTCTAATATTTGTAAGATTATGTATTATGCAAAGTTTGCAAAGAAAGAGGACTAGAATTGAAAATCATTACACACTTTGGTTTGGCATGTAAAATGTTACTGAGGTGTAAGAAATATGCTGCAGACGTTTTGTTTTCTAATTCTAGCAGTACTCCTTGGAGTGGTAATATTGGAAAGAAGGTGTAGGCCAGTCATTTGGTAGTTTCACCTCGAAAGTTTTTTGGGAGTTTTAAAAATTGGTATACCTATAGATTTTGATGTACTCTTTTCAAATTTTCACTTTGCCACCTCTTATCTTTCCCGCTCGCGCCACCATATTGGAAAAATGATGCCCAAAAACAGCTTTTTCATGATACCTCCTTCCCGACGCATTTTACGATCGAAATAGTTAGGAGATAAATTAAACTAGAGAAAATTTCCTACAATTTATGCCCTAACTTTTTTGTTTTTTTTAATTAATAGTTTCCGATTAAGAGTGCCGCTAAGTCTACTGCAACATGCGAATTGATAAAAATTCTCATCACCACTATGAGGTAGAGTAACTGATGCTTTTTTATTTTATTTATTATTATTTCTTTTTTGTTGTTGTATCCCCAGTAGGCCTAGTGTACAAATGATGCACTGACAAATTTAGTGCATTCTCCTTCAACATGCTATCCCTGACAGACCAAGTACATAATCGAGCAAAATTTCATGAATAATTTAATGTGTACTAGCTGCAATAGCGTTCTCTTCTTCAATGTTATCACCTTTTCCCTCAATTTCATCAAAGTTTTGCTTAAAAACAGTCTCCATTACGAACAAGGTAGAAAAGACATGCCCCATGGTAACTAGAAGATATAGTAATACCCCCCGTAAGCTCCAACATACTAATAAATGGTACACACCACAGCTAAACAGACTCAGGTTATTACTACTCATACTGAAAGATAAGTCTCATAATAGTGATAGGGACAAAGAAAACTACATAAATATGAGAATACATTTTTATTTGTGATGCTGTCACACCTGTGCTCCTTCGCCTGGTGAGTAATCTTCGTCTATTTTTTATATTTTATTTTTCCTGCTAGGAATTTTTCGTCTTAATAATCGTTTATATATATATATATATATATATATATATATATATATATATATATATATATATATATATATGAATGAGACGAAATGTTCATTCTCACAATACACGAAACAACTGTCTGTTGGATTTGCCTTCCACGAGACTAGCTATAGTACAAAATAACTATAAGTATTTAAGCTTAAAATTCTTCAATAAGCTACCACAAGCAGCTCGTACAATGCCACTGAGCAAATATAAAAACACACTACAAACTTGGCTAAAATCCAGTGAATTCTACGCAATTGAAGAATTCCTAGAAACTGTCAGTAAAAATATGTGTTTCTCCTAAATTATGTTATTGTTTCGTTGTAATATGTGATTTTGTATGTATGATATATGTTTAATGTATAAATGTAATGTAGGCTATAAATGTAAATTACACTATGTACCCTGACAAAGCCAATTGTATGAAAAATATTGGAAGGCCAATAAATATTCTGTATTCTAATCTTCTTCATCACTATCTTGTTGTGGAACTTTAAAATTATGACATGAATCATTGCACTTCACGCAAATAACAAAGCATTTTAATACAGCCTTTCTGCATCTACAAGCTCCCCGACATCCCTTTCTACATTTGAAAGAAATAAGTTTCAACAATTTCTATGGCGCTGGAAGCTCAAACTTAGTGACAGTAATTAGCCCATTCTTGTTTTTTTTCGATCTCCATTATTCTGTAGTTGTTTCCACTCCATACCACACCCTAATAGGTTCGAAACTTATGTTGGCGTGCTGCTGCCTTTGTCAGTGGCAGCAATGCAAAATTAAATTTACCTCCGATAGCTGATTTTGTGAAGCATTTATATCTATCGTTTAACGGCATACTCTTACGTCACTGTAATGATATAATGCAAGGACGAAACATTCTTCAGCTTCAGCAATGATTTCTGGGTCAATATTTTGGTTTTTTAATACTCGAACAAGCACATTTAAATCCGGTTTAGGTAGACACATTCCATTTTTCCTTGATTGAAGAGTGCTGATGTTGTATCGCAGCCACTAAAGGCATGCAAGAATAGTATGTTATCTGTGACTGTTTTATCTATGATACTTTATGTTGGTAGGGATTAGTGAAGTTCAGGGGCAGGATGAACAGGATTTCTGGTCAGGTGATTACAGGGTTATCAATACAAAATCAGTTGGTGGTAACGCAGGAGTAGGTCTGACAATGAATAAGAAAATAGGAATGCAGGTAAATTACTATGAACAGCAAAGTGAACGCATTATCATAGTAAAGATAGACACGACGCCAACACCGACCACAGTAGTGCAAGTTTATATGCCAACTAGCATGGTCGATGATGAGGATATCGAAAAAAATGTATGAGGAGATAAAAGAAATCGTTCAGAAAGTTAAGGGAGACTAATACTTGAGTGTGATGGGGGACTGAAACTCTGTAGATGGAAAGGGAAGAGAAGGAAATGTAGTAGGTGAATATGGACTGGGTAAAAAGGAATGAAAGAGGAGATCGCTTGGTAGAATTTTGCACAGAGCACAATTTAATGATCACCAACACTTGGTTTTATCATCATGAAAGAAGGCTGTATACGTGGAAGAGAGCAGGAGACACTGGAAGATACCAGAGTGACATTATAATGGTAAGGAATAGATTCAGAAACCAGGTTCTAAAATGTAAGACATCCAGGGGCAGATATAGACTCTGACCTTGATCTGCAGATTAAAAATTAAGAGACTGCAGAAAGGTAGAAAGGTTAGGAGAGGGAACCTGGACAAATTGAAGGAACTAGAGGTGGTTGAGAGTTTCAGAGGGAGCATTAGGCAAGGATTGGCTGAAATGGAGGAAAGTAATGCAGTAGAAGAAGAATGGGTAGCTTTGAGAGATAGGGTAGTGAAGGGTGCAGAGGACCATATAGGCAGAAGGACAAGGCTTAATAGAAATCTCAGGATAACACAGGATATACTGAATTTAACTGATGAGAGAAGAAAATATAAAAATTCAGCAAGTGAAGCAGGAAAAAGGGAGTACAAACGTCTGAAAAATGAGATTGACAGAAAGCGCAGACTGGCTAAGCAGGAGTGGCTAGAGGACAAATGCAGAACCGTAGAAGAATGCATAACTAGGGGAAAGATAGATACCGCCTACAGGATAATAAAAGAGATATTTGGAGACAAGAAAAGCAGCTGTATGAATATCAAGAACTCAGATGGAAAACCAGTACTAAGCAAAGAGGGGAATGTTTAACTGTGGAAGTAATATATAGAGGGCCTATACAAAGGAAATAAACATGAAGGCAGTATTCTAGAAATGGAAGTCGCAGTGGAGAAAGATGAGATAGGAGATAGGATACTGTGAGAAGAATTTGACAGAGCGCTGAAGGACTTGAGTCGAAACAAGGCCCCTGGAGTAGATGATATTCCGTCTGGACTGCTGTTGTCATTAGGAGAGCCAGTCATGAAAAAAGTGTATCACCTGGTGTGGAAGATGTATGAGACAGGGGAAATACCCTCCGACTTCAAGAAGAATATTGTAATTCCAATTCCAAAGAAAGCAAGTGCAGACAAGTGTGAAAATTACAGAACTATCAGTTTAATAAGTCATGGGCGGAAAATACTTACACGAATTATTTACAGACGAATAGAAAAAACTTGTGGCATCCGACCTCGGGGAAGATCAGTTTGGATTTAGGAGAAATGTAGGAACACGAGAGGCACTACTCACACTACAACTTATCTTAGAAGATAGGCTAAGGAAAGGGAAACCTATGTTTTTAGCATTTGTAGATTTGGAGAAAGCTTTTGACAATGTCGACTGGAATACACTCTTCCAAATTCTGAATGTATCAGGGGTAAAATATAGGGAGCGAAGAGTTATTTTCAACCTATACAAAAACCAGACGCGGTTATTGGAGTCTAAGAGCAAGAAAGGGACACAGAGGTTGGGAAGGGAGTAAGACAGGGTTGTAGCCTTTCCACAATGTTGTTCAATCTGTACATTGAGCAGGAAGTGAAGGAAAGGAAGGAGAAAGTTGGAGAGGGCATTAAAGTGCAGGGAGAAGAAATACAAACATTGCGATTTCCTGATGACACAGTAATTTTGTCAGACTGCAAAAGATCTGGAAGAGCAATTGAATGGAATGGACAGTGTCTTGAAAGGAAGATATAAGATGAACATTAACAAGAGTAAAACGAAGGTAATGGAATGCAATGCCAGAAAATCAGGTGATGCTGAAGGAATTAGATTAGGTAATGCGACAGTAAAAGTAGTACATGCATGTTGTTATTTGGGTAGCAAGATAACTTTGATGGCCGAAGTAAAGAAGATATAAAATGCAGAATGGTTATGGGAAGAAAAGCGTTTCGAAAGAAGCGGATCTTGTTAACATCCAATATTAATTTCAATGTTAGGAAGTCTTTTCTGAAAGCATATGTCTGGAGTGTAGCATTGTATGGGAGTGATACGTGTATGATAAGGAGTTCAGATAAAAAGATGATAGAAACTTTTGAAATGTGGTGCTACAGACAAATGATGAAAATTAGATGGGTAGATCACATGACTAATGAGGAGGTGCTTAACCGAATTGGGGAGAACAGGGGTTTCTGGCATATCCTGACTAAGAGAAGGGATAGATTGATTGGACATATTCTGAGACATCAAGGAATTGTCAACTTAGCACTAGAAGGAAGTGTGTGGGGTAAAAATAATAGAGGGAGACCGAGGGATGAATACAGTAAGCAGATTCAAAAGAATGTAGGTTGCCGAACATATTCTCAGATGAAGAGACTTGCACAGGACAGGGTATCGTGGAAAGCTGCATCAAACCAGTATGTGGACTGAAGACCACAACAACAACAACTACTACAACTTTCTGCTGAATATATTTGTTGTGAAATTATTCCTTTTCCTGGTTTGAGAATATATATGTTTGAACACAAGGAAAAAGCCAGCAAAAGAATAAGAAGATCTACATCTTCACTGACAACTATTACAGAATAAAATGCAGATGAAATGCAGATTGCCATGTTGATTATTACTGTCTGGATCTTCCGTTGCTTGTTTAACCATGAAGTTTGCAGCTTCAAATTTGGGTTTTCAACATTCTGATGAGGCTGTTCTTGTTTGCATCACTGTCCAAAAACATGTCTTGTGACACAGTTGGAATCATTGTCTCATCAAAAAGTATATCTACTGAAGTATGTTTCCATGATCGCTCCACATACTTGGTACTATGTTCTGCTGCACCTTTGGGACACCCATCAAATACGATGATGACATTGGATGTATATTTGGATTTAACACATACAACGTAATTACTGCAAATGGATGAAAATGTTTCACCTTGAATCCAAATGACTCGGTGCAATATGTATCCTCTGTTGATGACATACATGGAGTTTCCAAAATTTATATCTCCATAATATGAGAATGAAAATGTTGAGGTAGTGGTGGATTGCAGTCAGGGAGGAGAAGATTTGACATCGCCTCCCCTACGCAAAACTGCAGATATTAATTTCTCATTATTGTAGCATTTGCGACACACATCGTGAACCACTATCATTTTCAGTCCCTCAAAGAGATTTTTCTCTTGTTGTCTGTTGTCCTTTCTATTAGCACTTGATTTACAAAATGTCTCCAATCCTTTCTCCTTCACTTCACTCACCTCACTTCCGTGCAATGGATTTTCACAGATAAAAGAGTTACCTTCCACAGAATCCATGGTACTGAAAATGTGATCAAGGGTGTAGAACAATGCACTCTTACTGATTGATTTTCAGGCAGAACATTTGAGCTCAGTTGGCACATTTCGTGGAAGGGATCCAAAAGTCCCCAGGGTAAAGGAAGGTAATCCTGCTATACCTGTGACAGAATGTGTAACCTGAAGTAGGCCGCAGTAGGCCGGTTTTCACCGTGCAGTACAATATTTTTTATGAAGCAGACTTTGTGGCACCCGTACATGGAAGGGGTCCGATAGTCCCCAGGGTCAAGAAGGGAAATCCTGCAATACCTGAGACAGGCTGTGTAGTCACTGGCAGGGCACAACAGACTAGGTTTTCACTACTAAGTAAAATATTTTTCCTTTAGCAGCCTCTGTTGTGCTTGTATGCGGAAATTATTCATTTTACAAATGAAAAGGTTAGAACATTTTCTAGAGAAATTTTCTCCAGTTTAATTTATGTCCGAACTATTTTCATCGTAAAAAGCATTGGAAATGAGATATCGCCAAAAAACTGTTTTTGGGCGCCATTTTTACAATATAGGGGTGCGAGTGGCAAAGATACAATGTGGCAAAGTGAAAATTCAAACAGAGCACATCAAAATCTATAAGTATACTGATTTTCAAAACTCTCACAAAACTTTCCAGGAAACCCCCTTTTTGGCCACCAAAATGATTGGACTAGTGTATGAAATAAATGTTAGGCTAGTGTAGTGCTTCCATTGCATTAGCAAGGGCAGAGCTGCAGTGACAATGTTATGTGGCATTATGTACTTGCCAAAACCACCAACCGTGTGTGGATTTTATAAAGAATTGGTGGGATCTTCTGCTGAAGATATTTCTCAAGCAGCAACGAAGAAAGCAGATGAAGCTGTGACAGATAATGGAAATTGTAGAAATTTAACTGTTGCTTTCAATGGATTGTGGAAGCATAGAGGTCATAAATCTCTAAGTGGAGTTGTGACAGATACCAGTGGAGACAGTTGCAAAATAATTGATGTTGCTATTATCTCAAAACAAAGAAGATGTAAGGGCAATTCCAAGGACAAACACAGTGAAAGTGGTGAATGAAATTTTCATGGCACGATTGGAGTGATGGAAGTAGAGGGAGTGACAGCACCTTTTTCCAGATCACAGGAGTGGTGACGGTGATTCTAAGGGATATAAAACTTTAGAGGAACTCAAACCTTATGGCAACGAAATTTACATTAAAAAACAGGAATGCATTGGACATGTGCAGAAGCTCATGGAAGCTCGCTTGCGCAAAACTAAAGCAGTCATTAGGACCATTAGTGATGGTAAGAACCTTGAAGGAAGAGTGACAGCTGAAGCAATTGATAGATTGCAGAGGTATTATGGGTGTGCAATTAAGCAAAATACAAGAAGCATTGAGCATATGAGGACGGCATTATGGGCATTATTTTTTCATAGTGCATCACAAAAGAGCACCCACAACATGACTGTGCCCCACAGGTGATGACTCATGGTGTCAGAAATATGCTCATACAAACAGTTTACCAAATGCTCTAACTGATATAATTAAGCCCATATTCAGAGATTTATCACAGCCAAAAGAGAGTTGCATTTTGGAGTGTATGATGTGCTGAAATGTGGAGAAAGAGGAGACAAAAGCATACAACATGCAGCAAAAGGTAAGAAAAGACTTGTGAAAAGGAAACTAAGAGGATGCTGATAATCCATCATATGGTGCAGGGATGTATTAAAAAACTTTGGAAGCCATTTCCCGTAACTTTAAAAGTTTCATCTTTAAGGAACATTCTCTCAAAAACTGCTAGCAATATATCAATGAAATTTATACATAATACTGTTTACTTCATTTTTATGACAAATTGTAAAAACATATTATATAATTCAAAGTTATAAAAGAAAACATGCAACGTTTTAGAGAAAAAAATAAACATCTGTTTTAAAAAATTGTAAAACAAAAACCAATAAATATTTCTTAACATGGCATTATAACTTCGTAGGAAAACGTTCAATGAACATGTAGTCCAAATTTCAGAGCAATACGTTAAATGGTTTTAGAAAAAAAATGTTCCTTCTATTTGCTATAATTAACATGGAGGAGATGGACCGTTCAGACTCCCCTTAAAAGTGGCCTGAATGCCACCATTACTGAATTAAGTGTACAGGAAAACACTGTGCCTGCAAGGGAAGTGCATACAATATATAAAAGATAATGGAATTGATGGGTCAGAGTTTTTCACCAAAATATGATCACACATCCAACAAGTCCAACCAGTGAAAGAGAGAACTTAAGTGGAAGAAACCATTTGTATTCATGCACCTCTCTAATTGCACAGATGCATCAGGAACACATTTAAAGGCATTGGAGCTATTGTATGAAAGGCCACATAAAGTGTGTGAAAGAAGAAAACACTTTTATGAAAGTCATAAAAATGGGGGGGGGGGGGGGGGGGGCACTTACTACCTTCTACAATGAGAACTATGCAAAGATAGCCAACACTGTTGTTGTTGTTCTTTGTTTTTGGAAAGGACTAAACAGCGACATCCAGCCACTCTGGGACACTTAAAAACCACCTACCTAAAAGATGTAGGCAGGTGGACGACAGAGCAATAACAGAGACACACAAATTTTAAATGGATTTGTAAAATCCACACTCACGTATAAAATTTAAAACAGAGTCAACCATGGAGGTATTGTCAGCTAAAGCAAACTGCAAAGCATTAGGGATATTAAAATTTCGTCGCTTTGTGCTAAATTGCGGCATTCAAGTAAGACGTGGGCGACTGTCAAAGGTGCACCACATTGAAACTGAGGAGGGTCCTCGCGATGCAGAAAGTGACCACATGGGAGCCAAGTATGGCCTGTACAGAGCCGGCAAGGAACAACTGACTCCCTCCGAGAAGCCTTCAGGTAGGTCTTCCATGCAGCAGTAGTCGGCTTGACAACACAGAGCTTATTTGGTTCAGTCGAGTCTGCCCACTCAGAATTCCAAACCCCAAAGACCTTGCGGGTCAACTGGGTTTGGGGGGTCTGAGACTGGGAGGCCAATATCCAGGGACCGTGAAGTGGTGGCCTGTTTGGCCAGCTGATCAAAGCGTTCATTGCTCGGTATACCTATGTGCTCTGGCATCCAGAAAAAAGCGACAGAACGGCCTGACTCGCCAAGGGCGAAAACAGCATCTTCAATTGCTCGCACCACAATGTGTTTGCGGAGAAACTGGTCGAGGGCCTGTAAGCCACTCAGGGAGTCACTGCAGATGACAAACGACCCCCTGGGGCGAGCTCTGAGGTGTTCAATAGCTCTCAAAATACCGACCAGTTCCGCGGTAAAGATGCTGCTTCCACAAGGAAATGACCACTGTTCGATGTGGTCACTGTGGTGTCGCACAAGTCTAAAGTGTGCGCCACCTACATTCGCCGCGCGCCGCCATGCACGCACGGCGCGGCGTTCTTATGACATCAGACACGAGCGCCCTCTGCTACAACTCCGCTCATGGCCATTACTGTACGACATCATTCTCTTGGGACTGAGATATGAACCAGTTAACACTCCAGAATCAGATAGGCACCACTGAAAACTTGGCTATCGGATAGGCACTAGGCAGGCCTCTAGCTCAACTATGTATCAGCATTCTGCAGTACTGAGCTATGTAAATGTTAAGTATTTCTAAGTCTCTAAGAAATATATATCTCGTTCTAATTTACTCTAGTGTTTCTAGTTTCTGCTGTCCCTCTGGCAGGTCACCTACTATCTGCACAAGTGTGTATCCTTTATTCATGTGTCGGTCTTTCTTCTCGGCCACTGACACCTACTACGGAAACGAGACACAAAAGTGCCGACGAGGAGCAATAGAAAAACCTTGGACCAGCCCACTTGCAGCAGCCAGACAGCAGCAGTCGGAGCACGCAGAAATTGCTCCCGCCCACCCACCCTTATTATAAGATTTTTGAGGGAACATTCTGTTACGTGTTTTGTGGACATATTTGTGTCCTTATTTGCCTTGCATTTGTGTTTTGTTATAAGTTACTTGTATGCGCGGCGCCTAATCGGTCAGCATGGCCACTAACCCGAACCCAAACTTAATGCAAATTATTCAGTTACAGACGGCGCAGATCACGCAACTACTGCAAGCGGTGTCGCAGTTAACGGCACAGGCAGCTAACCAACAACAACAGCCATCGCTTCAGCCACCAACATCTGCCGCCTCACTGCTTCCTACGTTTCGCCAGTACAACGAATGTGAGGAAGAATGGACTGATTATCTGGCGCAGTTTCAAGAACTCGTCGCGGCTCATCAAATTACAGGTCAGACCGTTAAACATTTGTTCCTCTCTGTGGTGGGAACCAAAACATTCGTATTACTGCAGAAACTTTTCCCCCACGCATCTCTTCGTGATTTAGAATTTGATGCAATAGTAGATGCCTTGAATGCTCATTATGAGAGAAAAGTTCTCGTAGCTGGTACCGATTTTTAAGACTTAAAAAATTACCGCAGCAGTCACACCAAGAATGGATCACTGAATTGAAGGGCTTAACCCGCAAATGTAAATTTACTTGCTCTTGTGGACTTTCTTATAGTGACGTGGTGTTAACAGAAGTGATTACGCAGAACATTCAGGACCCCAGAATTAGGGCAGCAATTCTAAAACAGTCTGACCCCTCAATAGACAGTGTACTGCAGCTTATTGAAGCGCATGATACCTTTGACTTAGCAGCTGTGGAAATGCAAAGCCACAGTGTTAATTCAGTGCGCCGTAACAGACGCTTTCCTAGCCGTAGTTCTCAGTCTAGCCCTAGTGATTCTTATTTTTCTACCGGACATGCTGAACAGACAGTGAACAGTAGCCAGTGTAAAAGTGCGACACAAAGGTCGCCCCGTCGTGTTAGAAACAGTAATGTGAATAACGGGCGCCAAAGTTCATTTCAGAAAAATGTTCGTAAGTCTTGCCCTCAGTGTGTATCTCGCCACAAGCGCGCGCATTGCCCTAGCCACAACACAACCTGTTATCAATGTAGCAAATTGGGACATGTTCAGTCAGTGCGTATGCAGAGTGTAAATTCAAAGAAGAGTAATGTCAGAAACAGTGCTTCGCAAAGTGTGAGAGAAGTGCATGCAGTCAACGTCATACACGCTGTGGACTTTAACAGTGCTTTGCTTGAATCTCAAATGCAAGACATTACTGTGCCTACTGCACAACTATGTAGTGAGGCACGTAGCAAGCGTCGTCGAGCGCGTAATTCTGTGCAATGGAAAAGGGTTCGGGACAAGCAAAATGACTATGTACAGTGGAATCCTGTAGTGAACCTAGTGCCTTCTACAACTTCTCCTTGTAAAAGTGCCCAGTACTGTGTAGCTAGTGACAGTAGACTTGATGTAGTTACTCAAAAGTTTAGTGCAGTAGTTAGTGAATCTGTAGTAGCCTCGCATTGCACGGACGCCGATCCGGCGGTAGTGCCA
Organism: Locusta migratoria; assembly: GCA_026315105.1. Taxonomy (NCBI): domain Eukaryota; kingdom Metazoa; phylum Arthropoda; class Insecta; order Orthoptera; family Acrididae; genus Locusta; species Locusta migratoria. The sequence goes on along the minus strand of CM048752.1, from coordinate 17,887,027 downwards.
TCTAGTGACAGTGTTGTTAATCCGCTGTGTGCCAATTCTGCGCCACTTCCTACCGCACGCAGCACGTGCATGCGCAAGCGCAGCAAACAAACTGTAGCAGATGTTCCCCACATTCACGCACCTGTCGAGCGCCACAAGCAAAAACTTTTTGTGACTATCTATAGACAATAAGACTGTCAAATTTCAGCTTGACACTGGTTCCAATGTCACATTAATTAATAAAGACACTTATGAACTTCTGGATTCACCAAAATTGTCGCCATGTCAACAAGTGCTAATGGCATACACAGGTCAAAATATTCCCGCGCTAGGAACGTGTAGCCTACTTGCCTCTATTCAAAGTGTAACAAAAACAGTTGCTTTTGTTGTTCTTCAGGCCAAATCTACACAGAACATTTTTGGACTAGAGGCATTTGACTTGTTAGGATTATCAATTCAAAGAGATGCAATCAGTGCATTGTGTGAAAAATACAGTGATTTGTTTTCGTCGGAACTAGGTTGCGCAAAAGACTTCATGGCACATGTAACTTTGAAAGAATCTGCTGTACCAAAATTTCGTAAAGCTAGACCAGTGCCTATCGCAATTCGTGCTAAAGTTGCTGCAGAACTTAAACGTTGGCAAGATAGTGGGGTGATTTCTCCCGTTTCCGCGAGTCAGTGGGCCTCGCCTTTAATAATTAAAACCAAGCTGTCAGGAAAACTTCGTCTCTGTGCAGACTTCAAATCAACAGTGAACAGTCAAACAATTGTAGACACTTACCCCCTGCCCCGACCTGACGAACTGATGGACAAATTAGGTCAGTCTCGTTTCTTTTCTAAGATTGATTTAGCAGAGGCATACTTACAGATTCCGCTTGATGACGAGTCAAAAAAGTTTTTCGTCATTAATACTCACATGGGCCTTCTTCAATTTCAGCACCTACCCTTTGGCAGTTCTTCCGCCCCCCCGCTATTTTTCAGCGCTTTTCGGAACAGCTAACAGTTTCTGTACCGTGTTGCTTGAACTATTTAGATGATATTGTGGTCTCGGGGTGCACAGTTGAAGAACATTTATAAAACCTGGAGTGCCTTTTCAAAGTGTTGACTGCAGCAGGTCTACGTTGTAATAAAGCAAAGTGTTCGTTTTTCCAAACTGAAAGAGAGTATCTAGGCCATGTGATTAATGCCCAAGGAATCCATCTCTTACAGTCACATCTTCGAGCAATAAAAGACTTGCCTCCTCCTAAGAATGTGCATGAATTGCAAGCAGTAATGGGAAACCTTAACTATTATTTCAGATTTATTCCCAATGCCTCTCAGATTGCAGCTCCACTGCATCACTTACGTAAGAAGAATGTTCCTTTTGTATGGTCTCAAGATTGCCAGGTTGCTTTTGACAAATTAAAGTCTGCACTACTCAGTGATGCATGTTTGATTCCCTTCGATCCACAGAAGCCTGTAGTGTTAGCAGTGGATGCCTCATCTTACAGTCTGGGTGCAGTTTTGTCGCATCGTATTGGATCTCACGATCGTCCTATTGCCTTTCCATCCAAGCTACTGATGCCAACACAACAGAATTACAGTCAGAAAAGGAGGCCTTAGCAATCATTTACAGCGTCACAAAGTTTCATCATTATCTCTATGGCAGAAAATTCTATTTGTTGACAGACCACAAGCCTCTCACGTCATCGTTCTCACCCACAAAGCCAATTCCGCCACGAACGGCACAAAAACTTCAGAGATGGCCCTTGATACTGTCATATTATCAGTACGAGATTTTGTACTGGCCTACCACTAAACATGCCAACGCGGACACACTTTCCCGACTTCCTTTTGGCCAGGATGTGTCATTTGATACTTCAGAAATGGCATGTTGTCAGATACACTCCAGAGATGCTTCCGCTGTCGCAGACTTCCCTTTGAACTCTCGTCGGGTTGCACAGGAAACAGCTGCGGATGCGAACCTAAGTGTGGTAGCACATTTTGTTCGCTCAGGGTGGCCTGCCAGAGCCAAAGACATTGAGCTGCCTCTGGTTCGACGTTATTTTGCACGTCATGCATTATCTTTAAGTCAGGGTGTACTGTTGTTACATACGGACAACGACCAAACAAGAGTGATTGCTCCTCGTTCCCTGCAACGAGAGGTCCTACGCTTCCTGCATCAAGGACATTGGGGTATTGTTAGGACAAAGCAACTGGCCATATGTCATTGTACCTTGGTTGGTATGGACGCCCAGATAGAGAGCATGATGTCGCAGTGTACAGTTTGTGCGGAGCATCATGCGGCTCCTCCGCAACGTTTCTCAGACTGGCCACGCCTCAAGGGACCATGGCAGCGTTTACACATAGACTTTGCCAGACCTTTCTAGAATACACGCTGGTTACTTGTTGTAAACGTTTTCAGCAAGTTTTGTATTGTGATTGGCATGAACTCAATGACAGCTTCTAGTACGATCAGTGCCTTAACATCAGTGTTTTGCATCGAAGGCTTGCCTGAAACTATCGTCAGTGACAATGGACCTCAGTTTGTTAGTGCGGAATTTCAACAGTTTTGTCGTGCGAATGGCATTCAGCATATCACCACCGCACCTTTTCACCCTCAGTCCAATGGTGAAGCAGAACGTTTCGTTCGAACATTCAAGTCTCACATGGAGAAGATGAAAGGTCAGCACTCCAGGCAGCAAGCTCTTCAAATTTTCCTGTCTACATATCGGTGCATGCCACATGACGGCCCGTCTCCTGCCGAGCTGCTACACGGCCGCCGTCACCGTACTCTCCTTCACCTGCTGCAGCCTCCCACGCACCGAATCGGTTCGTATGGCGCTACGCATTTTCAGGTTTCAACGCCAGTGCTGTACAAGGTGTTCGCTGGGAAGAAACGTGGGTTACCGGGCACCATTCAGCGCGTGCTCAGTCGCAATATGTATGTAGCGCGTCCTTCCACAGTGTTGGAGCTGCGGCACCATGCAAACCAGTTGCGCCTGCACAGGCCGCACGATCCTGTCTCCGGTTTCTTGATTCCAAACCCAGTTCACCGCCAGGGAGCACAGCCACATCGCTCGCCGCCGGGCCCTGCGTCCCCAGACTACGAGATCGTCCCAATGGATGTCGACGCGCCTCCTACGCAGTCGGCCCCTCCGCCTCCGTCGCCGCCTCAGCTGCCAGCGTCAACGAGAGGGACTCTGGTACCGTGCGTGTCCCCGCCAACTGGGCCACGCACATCAGAAGAAGACCTGCTCCCTCTGGGCGGAGAGTAATGGAAAGGTGGAGGAAGAGGTAGGGAATCAAGTGAGGAGAGAAGGGAATGGACAGGGACTGCAATCGAAAGACCCGACCTGGGCCGAAGTCGCGGGAAGGGAGTGCAGAAATTTGGAAGAGAAGCCAGTGGTTTGGATGGTGGGGTGAAGCATGAACACGACCAATATAAGTCACCAACAACCATTGCCGGCGATACCGCAAAGGGGGAACACCAGCTTCAGCTAGAAGGCTCGGTACTGGACTGGTGCGAAAAGCCCCCGTTGCGAGACGCACAGTAGTGTGATAAATGGGGTCCAGGACCCGCAAAGCAGAAGGGGCTGCTGAGTCATAAACCAAGCTCCCGTAATCAAGCCATGATTGAATAAGGGCCTTGTAGAGCTGAAGAAGGGTGGAACGGGCTGCTCCCCAACCAGTATGGCCGAGGCATCTAAGAATATTTAAATGCCGCTAACATTCCTGTCTTAGCTGAAGTAGATGTGCCACCCAAGTCAGTCGGGCATCAAAAACCATGCCCAGGAAGCGATGTGTTTTCTCAACCTGAAGTAGTTCACCACCCAGGTAGAGGTCTGGGTCAGGGTGAACTACCCGACGGCGACAGAAGTGCATCACGCGGGTTTTCAGCACGGAGAACTGAAATCCGTGACTAGAGGCCCATGAGTGGGCCTTTCGGATGGCACCCTGCAACCACTGTACAGCTACGCTGATGCTAATGGAGCTGAAACACAAACAGAAGTCATCAGCGAACAGGGAGCAACTGACCGATGACCCCACAGCCGCAGCAAGACCGTTTATTGCCACTAAAAACAACGGGGCACTGAGGACAAAGTCCTGTGAAACACCGTTCTCTTGAATACGGGGGGAGCTAAAAGAGGCCCCAACCCTCACCTGAAATGAGCAGTGGAAGAGGAAATTGCGAATAAAAATAGGAAGGGCGCCACATAAGCCCCACTCATGCAGAGTAGTCAATATATGGTGGCGCTAGGTGGCATCGTATGCCTTTTGAAGGTCAAAAAATACAGCAACCAAATGCTCACGCTTAGCGAAGGCAGTGTGAATGGCCGCCTCTAGACACGAGGTTGTCAATGGCAGAACGGCCCTGGCGGAAGACCCCCTGTTGTGGAGGAAGGAGTCCATGCTCTTCAGGATCCACATAAGCCACCGACTCACCATATGTTTGAAGAGCTTGCAGAGAAGGTTGATGAGGCTGATCGGACGGTAATTATCAGACACTTGGGGATCTGCACCAGATTTCAGCACCGGGTGATAGTGCATTCCCGTCATTGCGACGGAAAAAACCGCTCTACCCATAGATGGTTAAACAGGGCGAGAATACGGCGTTGAAATTCTGGTGAAAGGTGTCGGAGGAATTAGCCGTGAATCCTATCTGGTCCTGGAGTGGTATCAGGACACGCAGCAAGGGCAGTTCGGAACTCCCACTCACTAAACAGGTTGTTGTATAGTTCCCATCGACGAGTGCAGAAGGGTAACTGTTTCCGCTCAGCCCGCTCTTTGAGGAAGCGGAAGTCGGCACTGTATGTGGCAGTTGCAGAGCAACATGTGTAGTGCTCTGCCATATGCTCGGCGATAGCTGTCGGAAGTGTGCAGAGCACACCCTGGATGCTGAGGGATGGGATTCCTGTCGGTGGGTGGTATCCAAAGACGCGTCGTACTTGCATCCATACATGACTCAGGGAAGTGCGGGAGCCAATAGTGGCTAAATACCACTCCCAGGAGTCCTGTTTGCTCTGCTGTACGAGTCGTCGAGCATGTGCATGGAGCCATTTAAAAGCAACCAAATTCTCCACGGAAGGATGGCGTCGATGGCGCTGGAGAGCTCACCAACATTCCCGGATAACCTCAGCAATCTCCGGTGTCCACCAAGGCAAGGACCTACGCCAAGTGGAACCGGTGGTTTGTGGAACTGCTGCCTCAGTGACTATGAAAATACTGTCAGTCATCTGCTGGACGGCATTGTCAATGTCATCCTGGCAGTGGTGCAGCGATTACAGTGGTTGAGGCATAAGCAGGCCAGTCAGCCCTACGGAGGCACCAACGGGGCAAGCAGTCTGCAGTTTGGTACTGCAGGAGCGACACAAAGATTGGAAAGTGGTCGCTGCCACACATATCGTCATGCACACGCCAACCGAGGTGTGGTCGAAGGCTGGGGCTGCAGATGGAGAGGTCGATCACTGAATACGTGCCCTGTGCCACGCTAAAATGCGTGGGGGCATCTGAATTCAGGTGGCAAAGGTCTTGTTGCAATAATAATGTCTCAACATCCCTACCGCGGACTGTGGTCTCGAGCCCACCCCACAATGGGTTGTGGGCGTTGAAGTCCCCCAAAAGTAGGAATTGTGGGGGGAGTTGGGAGATCAGAGCAGTAAGGTTGTTGAGAGACACGGCCTCATCTGGAGGAAGGTACAAGCTGCAGACAGTTAATTCCTGTGTTGCCCGGTTTCTGACAGCCACTGCCTCAAGAGTGATGTTCAGTGGCACCGGACCACTGGGGACAGTGTCCAGGACGTACAGACAGACACCGCCAGACTCCCTGTCGTATATGGACCTGTTGCAGTAGTAGCCTCGATACCCACGAAGGGCAGGGGTCCGCTGTGCTGGAAACCATGTTTCCTGTAGAGCAATACAAAATGCAGGGTAGCGCCACAGTAATTGTCACATCTCAGCCAGCTGATTAAAGAAGCCGCCACAATTCCACTGGAGAATAACTCGTTCTCCACGCTGTAAGGCCATGAAAGAAAAGAAATAAAAGAAGGAGATCCTTCCATATAAACATCTGCTGCCTTATGGTCAGGATCTACAGAATCTAAGACCATAGGTGATTCTGGTTGTGCAGAGATCCTACGGTCAGGCGAATCAAGGAGTGCCAGATCTTCAGCAGAAGCGAGGATCTTGACTTCATCCTCTGAAGCAGAAGATGTGGGTGTGGGTGGCTTGGAAGCCACCAAAGAATCCTTTTTCTACCTTTCCTTCTTCTTGCCCTCTCGCTGGCCCTTCGGTGTTACGGGCCATGGGGGCTTCTCAGAAAGGGCGGCAGGAACTGACTAAGAGCAGGAGGCCCTTCGATCAGCAGCCGGGGGATCCTTCAGCCATTGGCTGGGATCCACTTTCCCACAAAGAGAAGCCTCAGAAGGGAGTGTCCCATAGGACCCCTTCCGGGCGAGAGGAGCCGGAGAAGGCTGTTGTTTCTCCGGCAATGGGGTGGGGAGCGAGGTCCCCTGTGATGGTTTATCTGTTTCTCCCAACGTGAAGAGTGTGGGAGCAACCAAAGGAGTAGCGACCCCAACTGTCAAGGGGGCAGGTGCAGTGGTTCAGGCCTGGGGCCCCGCTGGCATTTGTGGTACAGATGGTCTGGAGATTGACGTTGAAGCTCCTGTGGCGTATGGGATTGTCTTTGTCTCAGGGTGGAGCTTCATATACTTACGTCTGGCCTCTGCATACGTCAGCCAGTCCAGGGTCTTGTACTTCATGATCTTACGCTCTTTGTGGAGTACAGACCAGTGGGGCGAACAAGGAGGATGCTGCTGATTGAAATTGACGCACACTGGAGGTGGGGTACAGGGAGCGTCCGGATGGGATGCACGCCCACACTCCCGACATGTTGGGTTGGCATCACATGGGGAGGACATATGACCAAACCTCCATCACTTTTGAAGAAGCACATGGGGGGGGGGGGGGGACGTAGGGCTTTACGTCACACCGGAAGATCATCACCTTGACTTTCTTAGGCAGTTAATCGCCCTCGAAAGCCAAGATGAAGGCACCGGTGGCAACCCTGTTATCCTTCGGACCCCTATAGGTGCGCCGGATAAAATGCACACCTCACCGCTCCAAGTTAGCTCATAATTCGTCGTCTGATTGCAACAGAAGATCCTTGTGGCGTGATAGTAACGGAAACATCACCTAGCTTGTTACAGGCTAACAGAGGCCTTGACTGGGCTGGGGATGACATCGTTATTAGAACTGATCCAGATTTAATCTTTGACATACCCTCTACCTCTCCATACCCTTCCTTCAAATGTTCCACAAAGAACATGGGTTTTGTGGACATGAAAGATTCCCCATCTGTACGACTACACACTAAATACTTATGGGCATAAGCCTCACCTTGAATTTTTGCCCTATGTTCCTCCCACGGTGTGGACAGGGAAGGAAACGTTTGGTGGTCATACTGCGTAGCATTATATTCACATCTACCATGCTTAGAGACAACGGTTGTATGTCTGCCAACGTTCCGTGGTCTCTTCATAGTGTTCCCACAAGCAGTTAGGGAAATAAGGGTCCACCCAGACAAAGCCCCGCTTGCCTAGGTAAGCCTTATACAACTGAGGTGCGGCAGGTTCCTTAGAGGTTGCTCGCTAACAACTGTTCAACCTGAACAGCCATGCATCTCCTCAGAACATAGCACACATCGAGATTGAGGTTTTTTTTTTTTTTTTTTAATAGATGTTTGTACCGTCCTCGCGACCCAGGCGATTAAGCCAAGATCTCCGGGCTCTGAAACGTACAACGTTCCACCGTCACACCGAACTATGGTCGTTGAGGCACGCACAGAGCATACGGTGTAGCGGACTGTTGGCGCGACACAGCCCACGTCTCAGGACACCGGGTTCGCCAAGCCCGTACTCAGCAAACTAATGCTGAGCCCCTGAGGGGACCTTCAAGTTTATTTCCTTTGTACATTACCTCTATATATTCCTTACTCAGTTAATCTTTCACCTCTTTGCTTAGTACTGGTTTTCCGTTTGATTCTTGATATTGGTAAAGTTGACGAGATGTAGCGTGAGCTATGACGTCAGGATGCACAGTGGCCGTGCGAAAGTTTTGTGTAGTGGGGCAAGGTGAGGGCGCATACCTGTAGTGACCGCCACACAGTTCACTTCGCACATTTCACTACAGTCCAAAAGCATCGAGCCAACTATGCTTTGTCCCGCCGGTCCGGGCAGAGCCGAAGGAGGAGGAAATAAAGTTTCCCGATTTTCTAGTTGTAAAAAATTTGGACAGTATATAAGACCATTCCACATCATTTTAACAACTAATTTTTTCTTTACAAGTTTTGGTTTGCCTATGAAGAAAGGAAATGTCTAGTTTTCATTTCCCGTAAGTTTTTAGTTTCACAACACTACTCACTGCAATTTGATGAAATTTTGCGGTAAAAAAAGCTGATTTTTGGATACTTGGTAGTAAAACATCCCAGCTTTCTAATAAATCATTCACTTTTTCATAATTCATAACAGCCATTTTCAAATGACACTATTTGTCAAGTGCGTGTGCATGATTCAGAAATCGTGTATTGTAAAAGTTGGATAATGGGCAGCTTACTGTTTGCTGCATTTTATGCCATACATTACAGCAAGTTAAACAGAGCTAAAAGTACAGAAAAGTTTTTGAAATGTTAGTCGCACTGATATCTACCTCCTTTCATGAGTAATTGCAACTTATCTGAGTGGCGTCACGCCGCGATCGCAAGCCTTCGATGCCGGCGGATGTTTGGCATAATGTGAAGAACTACAATCTACACCAATAAAAAAATGAATTGCTGACCATGTGTGTCTCTTCTTCATTGTGTGTTAATTATCCATAACACGAAAAGAAGTATAAAAGTGGCGACCAATTACAACTGACAATGATCTGCTATGGTTTTACATTAGGTCATACTTTATAAGTGGCATACAACTGATTTCCATAGTGTGTTGCTTTAATAAAGGCCGAGTTCAGAATTCCTTTAAAATTTGATGCCTACTGGTTGAATTTTGAATCTTTTCTTAATACTATTTATAATCGGAATAGGCTCGTTCTTAAAATCAAATTTCAAGTATGAGACGGAATGTAGAAAATAAAGCTGCCATTGGGAAGCTGAACTAAAAATTAAAAAGTAACATTTTTATTTATAGAATTTATTTCTAGCTGTCAACAAATTTCAAAATACAGACATTCTGCATTTTTTCCAGATGAACGATTTGGAAAGATTCTGACCAGGATGCCAAGGAACATAATTTCAATAACAGTTATTCTAGTTGCAAAATCATACTTTTTAAATAATTCTTCCTACTTTTTTTTCACCAATAAATCAAATAAGACATTACTGTACAATGTAATTTGTTGTTTTATGAGCACATGTGCAACAAAGCAGTGAAAAGTATATACCATGATGGAAAAACATAGTGATGAGATTTACTGTATCTAACACATAAATTTTCTTATGGCTCAAGTGAGAAATAATGAAATAGATAACTGGACCAATAATAAATATGTTACTGTCTACTGCAATGTTTGGACTCATAACACAGAGAGGTACCTTCTGTTACAGAAAATATTACCCTTTTTTATAACAATCACGACCCTGGAGATGACAAACTCTCAAATCTACCATGAATTATGGAAAATACAAGTAAAGTACTTCCAGGTGCGTCCTACCCCTTCAAAATTTTTGCACTGATGATAGCTTACTTCTTTACAAAGGTTGAATCTTATTCAAACAGCGCATTCCAATTAATTTTCATACATACATCTTCCACCCTCATGAACCACAGACATCGCCGAGGTGGGATGGCTTGTGTGCTCAGTGATACAGATAGCTGTACTGTAGGTGCAACCACAACAGAGGGGTATTTGTGAAGAGGCCAGATAAATGTGTGGTTCCTGAAGATGGGCAGCAGCCTTTTCAGTAGTTACAGGGGCAACAGTTTGGATCATTCACTAAAATGACCATGTAATATCAGTTAACATGGCTTTGCCATGGACTTCTGCAGTATGAACATATGATGACAGCATCCTCTCAAGTAAAATATTCAGTTGGTAAAATAGTTCCCCATTCACATCTCCGGGAAGGAACTACTCAGGAGGATGTTGTCAAGAAAAACGAAACGGGCATTCTATGGATTGGAGTGTGGAATATTCTATCCCTCAATCTGGTAGTTAAGTGAGAATTTTTTTTTTTCTTATGGGACTTAACTACGGGGGTCATCAGTCCCTAAACTTACAAATTACTTACATAGTAGCTAATACTAAGGACGGCACAAATATCTATGCCCGAGAGGGGATTCAAAACCCCGACCATTGTGGCCGCGTAGACCGTGACTGAAGCGCCTTAGTCCCCTCAGCCACCACGGCCGGCTGAGAAAATTTGAAAAGAGAAATGGATAGGTTACATATGGTAGGTATTAGTGAAGTTTGGTGGCAGGATGAACAGGATTTCTGGTTGGGTGAGTACAGGGTTATAAATACATCAGTTGGTGGTGATGCAGGAGCAGGTCTGATAATGAATAAGAAAATAGGCATGTGGGTAAGTTACTATGGTCATCATAGTGAAGGCATTATCGTAGCAAAGATAGACATGCAGCCAACACTGACCACAGTTGTATAAGTTTATATGCCAACCAGCTCTGCCAATGATGGGGAGATAGAAGACATGTATGACAAGATAAAAGAAATTATTAAGACTGTTAAAGGAGAAGAAAACTTAGTTATGATGGGGCAGTGGAACTCTGTAGTAGGAAAGGCAAGAGAAGGAAATGTAGTATGTGAATATGGACTGCGGAAAAGGAATGAGAGAGGAGAGCACCTGGTAGAATTTTGTGCAGAGCACAATTTAATAATGACAAACGCTTGATTTAATCACCAAGAAAGAAAGTTATATACTTGGAAGAGATCAGGAGACACTGGGAGATATACTAGATTGCCTTTATGAAACCAGGTTTTAAAGTAAAGCATATCCAGGGGCAGACACAGACTGAGCGTAACATAGGTTATGAACTGTAGACTGAAACTGAAGAAACTGCAGATAGGTAGGAATCTGAGGAGTTGGGATCTGTAGAAATTTAAGAAACCAGGGGTGGTTGAGAGTTTTAGAGGGTGCATTAGACTAGGACTGTTTGAAGCAGGGGAAGTAATACAGTAGAAGATGAATGGGTGTGCCAGAGACAGTAGTGAAGGCCGCAGAGGATCATATAGGCAGAAGGGCAAGGGCTAACAGAAATCCTTGGATAACACAGGAGATACTGAACTTAATTGATGAAAGAAGAAAATATAAAAACACATCAAGTAAAGCAGGCAAAAGGGAGTACAGACATCTGAAAAATGCGGTTGACAGTAAGTGCAGACTGGCTAAGCAGAAGTAGCTTAAGTAGAAGTGCAAGGCCATAGGTAAATGTGTCACTACTGAAAAGATAGATACCACCAATAGGGAAAATAAATAAATAAAAAATAAGACACACATTTGGATAAAAAAAGTGGTATGAATATCAAGAACTTAGATTGAAAACCCAGAAGGGAAAGCTGAAAGACGGTACAAGCTCTATATATATTCCTTCCAAGGAAATATATCTTTAAGGCACTATTATAAAAATGGAAGACAAAGTGGAGGAAGAGGAGATAGGAGATAAGATACGGCAAGAAGAATTTGACAGAGTGCTGAAACATTTGAGTCACAACAAAGCCCCTAGAATAGATGATATTCCATCTGAACTGCTGATATTGTAAAGCAAGCCAGTCATGTAGAAACTGTTCCACCTGGAATGCAAGATCTATGACATGGGGGTAATACCCTCAGACTTCAAGAAGTATATTGTAATTCCAATTCTAAAGAAAGCAAGTGCAGACAAATGTGAATGTTACAGAACTAACAGTTTAATAGATCATGGTTGCAAAATACTAACATGAATTGGTGGAATATGATCTTGGAGGAGATCAATTTGGATCTAGAAGAAATGTAGAAACACGCGAGCAATACTCACATTACGATTTATTTTAGAAGATAGATTAAGGAAGTAAAACATACTTTTTAGCATTTGTGGATGTGTAGAAAGCTTTTGACAATGTTGACTAGAATATAATCTTTCAAATTCCGAAAGTAGCAGGGGTAAAATATAGGGAGTGAAGAGCTATATTCAACTTGTACAAAAACCAGACAGCAATTATTAGAGTTCCCCAATGTTGTTCAATCTGTACATTCAGCCAGCTGTGAAGGAATGCAAGTAGAAGTTTGGAAAGGTAATTAAAGTCCAGGTAGAAGAATAAAAACCTTTGCAGTTTGCTGATGACATACTAATTCTGTCCAATACTGTAAAGGACCTGGACGAGCAATTATATGGATTGGACAGTGTCTTGAAATGAAGATATAAAATGAACATTAACAAGAGTAAAGCAAAGGTAATGGAATGTTGTGTCGGAAAATCATGCTATGCTAAAGGAATTAGATTAGGTAAAGAGACAATAATAGTAGTAGATGAGTTTTGTTATTTAGGTAGCAATACAAATTCCTGGCCAAAGTAAAAAAGATATAAAATGCAGAATGGCTATGGGAAGAAAAGAGTTTCTGAAGAAATGGAATTCGTTGACATCCAATATTAGTTTAAATGTTACAAATTCCTTCCTGAAAGCATTTTTCTTGAGTGTAGCACTGTATGGGAGTGAAACGTGAATGATAAGAAGTACAGATAAAAAGATGATAGAAGCTTTTTGAATATTGTGCTATAGACGAATGATGAAGATTAGATGGGTAGATCACATAACTAATGAGGAAGTGCTCAATAGAATTGGGGAGAAAAGTGGTTTTTGGCACATCCTGACTAAGATAAGGGATAGGTTCGTAGGACACATTCTGAGACATCAAGGAATCATCAGCTTAGCATTAGAAGGAATTCTGTGGGGTAAAAATCTTAGATGGAGACCAATGTACAAATAAAGTATGCAGATTCGAAAGAATGTAGGTTGACATTCATATTCGCTGATGAAGAGACTTGCACAGGACAGGGTAGTGTGGTGAGCTGCATCAAATCAGTATGTGGACCACCACCACCACCACCACCACCACCACCACCACAACAACAACAACAACAACAACAAACTGTTAAGATTTTTGAATTATGGGATTGTGAAACTGGATATGTTCTTCACTTTATTATATATGTGAGTTCAGCTATGGACCTAAAAGAATGCAATGTTTTATTTTACCATATTGATACCTTGAGAAATGTCATCCACTGATTGTTGACACTTAAAACACTTTCAAATCACTACCTTAACTGCATGGATAATAGTAAGACTTGTGGAACTGTAAGGAGGAACTGTAAAGGCATGCCGATGTTTAGCAACATTTAGAGCAGGTGAGATTGAGTTTGTCAACAGACAAATTTCTTGTTTTGTGGTGGTTGTTAAGAAGCCCTCTGGCTGACCACTAAAGGAAACAGACAAGTCAGATCAACCTGAAAACACATTAAACACATCGCCCTACAATATTTAAATACTAGTTTGATAATGTAGAAAAGCTCCAGGTTTGTACCACCTTAATTGGGTAATTAGATGGATGATGTGTTTGTATAGGAACTGCCAATCTATGGTCTGAAAATACAATGCATGGTAGTAGAATATGGTGTACTGTGATCTGCACACCACAAATCTAACACATTAGTGTGTCCTCTAAACAGAGCAAGAAGCCATGTTTCATAAGCCCATGGTTCATGCCAAGATGAAGAGAACCTCATCCTGTCCGTGTGGCTGGATCAAATAATACCATAACTGTGTGGTGGACTGTAAGTCACCCTCACTCATAGTTCTTCTTCCAGTAACTCCCCAACTCACTGACACATAATTCTGTACCAAAACAGCATGATGTCAGCACACTGTGGACAGTTGATATGAGTGACAAGATGCTGAAAGTCATTTGAGAGTAAAATAGTAATAATTACTTTTTAAACAGTGCATACAGTATGGCACACACAGAACAAAGACAGAATTAATCACTGTATAATACAATAAAGCTACTCCCCTGGCCAACCTCATTATTGTTACTCCATATTTATTCATCTGAAGACTCATCAAAAGTCTATGACAGCAATGTGTGAACCAAACAGCTGCTTCCTGATGCCAACTGAGTGAGTACGAAAGGTGATAAACTGTGGATCTTCAAGAGATGGTGAGATGATCCTATCGAGCAGTTGCCACCCATGTTCAACATTCTACATAAGTTGTGCATTGATGGTAGATGAAATGGTCATGCAAACATTGTCACACCCACAGATAAAGTTCTGGAAGCCCATGCAGCACAGTCATGAGCCAAGTTCATTGTATGAGCAGCAGTGGCAGAGTGTATAGCTACTGTACATTAGTGGAAGTGAGACTACAAGTGCACACACCAGTAGATCATCTATCACTCACACCACAGCATTGAAATACACAGCATGGCTGGTGCTGTCAAAGGATCACTTGGAAGATTGAATTGTGGGCCTAGGTGTTCTGCAATGAAACCAGATTCTGCCAGCATGCAAGTGAGAGTTGTTTGCATGTATGATGTAGACATGCTGGCACTGTCACATCGAGTATTTGCCCAAGTCACACTTCCCATCCTATGATTTATAGTCTGGGTACAATAAGTTACAGATCTTTTTCACATTTGGTGTTTCTCAATGGAAAGCTGACCAGTCTAGGTAAATGCAGATTGTTTTAAGAATTGTTCCTTTGTCATTATTTTTAACAAGAAGGTGATACATGCAACTTATCAACCCACAACTCTTACAGAAGAACATTAACAGATTCAGCAAGCCCGCAATAATGTATCTCCATACAGTATTCGTCATTAGTATCACCAAATGTATCCCAGATTCAGTGCTGGCATTGCCGCCCCCCCCCCCCCCCCCCCAAAGAGGCTACACCACTTATTAATATTTGTGTTTCAGCACGATCGCTATTTGGTACCTCAGTACTGGTTGAGCTATGAAGTGTAAATTTAATAATTTCAGGTTCTCAATATCCAATGTTTCAGCAATAAATTTTGAGTGAGTTGGATAACTCTTTGAGGATGTACTAATTTGTGTTTCTTTGTAGTTACTTGTATCAACTTTCCCTTTTACCTGTACACTTATCAATCCAGTACTAATAATGTGAAGTCTTTTCATCATTCGTCTCAACTGCATTCAAGACAATTCACAGGGTTCTTTTTACAAAAATGGCTTCTGCCAAGTCTGTCATTCAATTTCTTTGATTGACTTATTATACTTGACCATTGTTGAAGATGTTGATTGACTTATTATACTTGACCATTGTTGAAGATGATTTCCCTCAGTGTTCATCAAAACACTTTGGAGTGTCAATTCACCTTAGATAATCTACATGGCACAAATCCAACGTCAACAGTTTTATTAATTAAGCCACAGGATATTACATTGGGAGACTTACAGGACTGTAAACTTTTCATGTTACTGCAGCTAACTCCAAACCACTGGTACTGACCGACACCTCTGCACATGCAACTCATGCACTTTGTCAGAGTCACTGATAATATTTGTTGAGTCTCTGAAGAGTCACACACACTATTTAAACTAAGTTATGCATTTTTTAACTAACAATGGGTGTTATTCAAGGTTTGTCGGGCCGCACCACTCCATACACTTGCTTCAAAACAGCAATCCATGTAGCACCCCTCCCTCCATTTTGGGGTGTTACAGAGGATCACATTATTTGAAACCCTGGGACCACAAATGAAAGCCAATGCATAGTTTCAGTAGACTTGAGTTCATGTGAAATGTTTGTAAATCTATATGACCAAATTACATGGTCATCAGTCCGTAGCTTACAAACTACTTAAACCTATGTAAACTAACCTGCTGATATCATTACAAAAGCCAGTCATGAACAAAATTGTATCTCCTGGTATGCAAGGTGTATGATACAGGGGAAGTACTCTCCGACTTAAAGAAGAATATTGTAATTCCAATGCCAAAGAAAGCAAGTGCAGACAAGTGCGAAAATTACAGAACCATCAGTTTAATTAGTCATGGTTGCAAAATATTAACACGAATTATTTACAGACGAATGAAAAACTTGTGGAATCTGACCTCATGGAAGATTCGTTTCGATTTAGGAGAAATGTAGGAACACGGGAGGCAATACTCACATTACGACTCATCTTTGAAGATAGGCTAAGGAAAGGGAAACCTACATTTTTAGTGTTTGTCGATATGGAGAAAGCTTTTGACAATGTCGACTGGAATACAATCTTCCAAATTCTGAAGGTAGCAGGGGTAAAATATAGGAAGCAAAGAGTTATATTCAACCAACACAAAAACCAGACAGCGGTTATTAGAGTCAAAAGGCAAGAAAGGGTCGCGGAGGTTGGGAAGGGAATAAGACAGGGTTGTAGCGTTTCCCCAATGTTGTTCAATCTGTACATTGAACAGGCAGTGAAGTAATGGAAGGAGAAATTTGGAGAGGGCATTAAAGTGCAGGGAGAAGAAATAAAAACATTGCGGTTTGCCGATGACATAGTAATTCTGTCAGTCTGCAAAAGATCAGGAAGAGCAATTGAATGGAATGGACAGTGTCTTGAAAGGAAGATATAAGATGAACATTAACAAGAGTAAAACGAAGGTAATGGAATGCAATGTCAGAAAATCAGGCAACGCTGAAGCAATTAGATTAGGTAATGAGACAATAAAAGTAGTAGATGAATTTTGTTATTTGGGTAGCAAGATAACTTTTCATGGCCGAAGTAAAGAAGATATAAATTGCAGAATGTCTATGGGAAGAAAAGCGTTTCTGAAGAAGCAAAATTTGTTAACATCCAATATTAATTTAAATGTTAGGAAGTCCTTTCTGAAAGCATATGTCTGGAGTGTAGCATTGTATGGGAGTGAAACATGAACGATAAGGAGTTCAGATAAAAAGATGATAGAAGCTTTTGAAATGTGGTGCTACAGACGAATGAAGAAGATTAGATGGGTAGATCATGTAACTAATGAGGAGGTGCTTAATCGAGTTGGGGAGAAAAGGAGTTTCTGGGATATCCTGACTAAGAGAAGGAATAGATTGGCTGGACACATTCTGAGATATCAAGGAATTGTCAATTTAGCATTAGAAGGAAGCTTATGGAGTAAAAATGTAGAGGGAGACCGCGGGACGAATACACTAAGCAGATTCAAAAGGATGTTGGTTGTCGTACATATTCTGAGATGAAGAGGCTTGCACAGGACAGTGTAGCATGGAGAGCTGCATCAAACCAGTCTGCGCACTGAAGACCACAACAACAACAAACTAACCTAAGGACAACACACACACACACACACACACACACACACACACACACACACACACACACCAGGGAGGACTTGAACTTCCAATGGCAGGCAACCGTGCACTCTGCAGCAAGACACCTTAGACCGCTCGGCTACTCCACCACGGCTTGTTCATGTGATACATCTTCACCAGCTGTGATCCTTTTTTTTTTCTTTCTTTTGTAGTTTTAGGGCACAAAACTACTGCTGTCATAAATGCCCATGTCAGAATCTAAAGAAATGCATGGACTACGGAAAGACAAAGTGAAATGAAAGGAAAATGATCTTCATAGTCTGGCAACATTATTAAAGGATCAGGTATGAATGAGGCCATACCTACATAGATTTCTCAATACTCTAGAAACATGGCTGAAGTCCCCATCTGGGGAATGTTAAATTTCGTTCACCATATTCCTATGGTGGATAAAAAGTAAAATGCAATCTCTGGTCTGTGTATCATTTCCTACAATATCAGGCAACTCTGACAGGAAACACAGACTATGATGTAGGCAGTTAGAAATGATCATTCAACCAGATGTTTCGGTACAGTCAATTGTTGAGAACAGTGACAACAAGTAGGAGTAGAGTTGCCACTTATACATGGAGGTGGCTGAAATGGCAGGGACCAATACGTAACCGGGAGAGAATGACCTCACAATGAAGAAGTCGAGATGATGTCAATCAAGCAGTAGGAAGGAGTTTAATGTCCTGGATTTTCTTACAGGAGGGAAGACCAATGTGAACTCCAAAGCGGCATCGCTCACCCAGCACTGGCGCAATGATCATTGGAGGGATCTGAATAGGCAGCAAACCAAGGGAGAAGGGTTGTGTACTTAGCTGCAGTGTCTGCAATCTCATTCCCCGACACACCGATGTGGCCAGAAAACCACAGGAACTCTACATTTGTTCCACTGGCAATGAGGGATAATGGCACTCTTCAATTCTTCACATACAGCACACAGACACTGGAACTCACGCAGGAAATCTGAGGAGACAACACTATTAGAGGGCTTATGTCACCTGATGTACTGTACAGCCAGATAGATGGCAAAGGGTTCCACTGTGAAGATTGGACACTGTCTTCCTTACCAATGTTGGAAAGAATTGTCACCGAATACAAAGGCACACAAACCCCATGGTCGGTCTTGGATCCTCGGAGGAGAAAAAATGATTTTCCACATTCTGTGTGTCAAGGGCAAGAAACTGTGACACACCGAACATGGGGTAGTGCTTTTGGGAAGTGAGCGACAGCTAACACAGATTATGCGATGGTACCAAGGAGGAGGACACACACTCATCAAGAATGTGACAGTGTATAGACAAGCAGCTGAAGCAGCGATCTAAAGACTGACTAGCTGCATGCTGAAGGTTCAGGGAAATGTTGAAAAGGACAGCGTAAGATCGATAACATTGCATAGATGGCAACCACCGCACATAACAACGGAGGAGGATTTGACATTGATATGACTGCATTATTTCAGAACTTGCAGCATAGAGGTTCTCAATAGGGCTGGTATAAAATGCCCGAGGCTAGACATATCCTTGAATGGGCAAGGGATTGGTACGAAAGGAGAAGGGTGGCCCAGTCTGCTACCCAAGATGTACCATACAGTGCACACAGAACACTGAAAGAGTGGGTACAGTGAGTTCCCAATATGAGATGTGGGCAGACTAGCAGAGTTTCTTGTTGAACTCTAGCCCCAGGAATTCAGTTGTAACAACAAACGAAAGTACGACAGGGCAAAGATGAAGGGATGGCAGAAGAAATTCAATACACAGCCAGAAATTCGTCTACACTGTCTTGTCATAGAAAAAATGAAAGCCATTAATGATGCTCCATGAAATGGGACCATCAAGACAATGCTGAAGACACTTAAGTAGCCAAGTATGCTGAGAGCTGCAGTAAATCGCGGAGCCATCAATGAAGAGAGACTCTGGAATTCCCGGGACAAGGCAGTCCATGATAGGGTTAACTGTGATGGTAAAAAGAATGGCATTTAATGCTGAACCCTGTAGCACACTGTTCACTAAAGGGCAAGTACTTAACAGGAACAAACACACATGCACTTTAAAATTGCCATCTTCTAAAAGTCCCTGAACAGAAATGGGCAGGCAATCCTGGAATCCTCAAGCATGTAGTGTTTGGCAGAGACCCATTCTCCTATGGTATCATATGCCTTACCCCAATTAAAAAAAAAAAGGAAGGAAAGAAAGAAAGAAAGAAAGAAAGAAAGAAAAAACACAACACAGCCACTGTTTGGCTCTTGCACGAACAAATTTTTATAACATGGGCTGAAAGGGTTACAAGATGGTCAACTGCAGGGCAATGCTTGCAAAACCCACACTGGAAATTATTAAGGAGATTCCAAAATTCCAGACACCATACTAACAAACTATTTATCATTCGTTCCATCATTTTGGAGATGCCACTGGCGAGGGAAACTGTACAGTAGCTGGAAGGTAGATGTTTGTCTTTCCCAGGCTTAGGTATGAGAATAACTATGGCTTCACACCAGTGACTAGGAAACATGCCGTCCGTCAAGATGCAGTAATAGATTTGAAGATGGTAACAAGAGACCCTTGTCAGAAAGATGTCTTAACGTCTGTATATGGATGCCTTCCAGTCCCAGAGAGGAGAGTCGAGATGAAAAGAGTGCATGATGAAGCTCCTTCATAGTCAACTCGCCATTATAGCATTCACCATTCTGAGAGGAGAAAGTTATCACCTCTTCTTCCACCGTGCATTTACAATGGACGAAGGCAGGAGGGTAGTATGTGGAACTGGAAATATCGAGAAAATGGCAGCCCAGAATGTTAAAGGTTTCTATGGTGTCCACAATGACATTTACCACAGTCAGACCAGGAACTGAGGAGTCAACTGAAACCCCAGAAAGTCATCAGAGGTTGCCCCGAACGACCGATGAGAGAGCATAAATGTTAAAAGAGCTGGAAATGCAAACCAACTGGCCCATTTACACTCTCTAAAGTGGAGACAGCACTGTGCATACAGTGTTCTGTATTGTATACAGTACTTCAATGTAGGATGGCATTTAAAGACATGGAGGGTGCATCTCCAAGCTGTGAGTGCATCATGGCATGCCTCAGTCCACAAGGTGATGGCGGTACATCACAGTGATGCAGGGGTATGAGGAACAAAATATTCTGTGGCAGTGAGGATCATAGCAGAGAGTCGACCTCATTATCAATACTGGAGAAATGGTGTTCCTGGAAAGTCGCCAATGAGAAATAAAGCTGCCATTCTTTTTTAGAAAGCTGCTAGTTGCATATACACACTGGTAGATTAGGCAGTATAGCAGACTAATGATAAATGGGAAGTGGTCGGTCGAGTGTGTATCAGAGAGAACAGCCAACCTGAAATTTCATGGAAGCCGAGAAATAAAGACTGCAAGATACAAGTGGGATAGAATATGCATGGAATCTGAAATAAATGTTGGTTCACTGCTATTGAGACAAATAAGGTTAAGTTGGTTAAAGATATCCACCAACAGTGTTCCTACCTGACAGGCGTATGGAGAGTCCCGAAGGGAATGGTGGGTATTGAAGTAACCAACTATCAAAAATGGAGAGGGAAGCTGATCAATGAGGTGCAAAAGGTCTGCCCCCATGACAGTGGATGACAAGGGTGTATAGACACTGCACAAGGACAAGTTAAAACCAGGGAGAGAAAGACTGACAGTAACAGTTTGGAGCTGTGTCAGTAGGGGAATAGTGCGACTGTCAATATCGTCTCTTATGAGCAGCATGATGCCCCAGTAAGCCGGAATCCCTGCTATGGGGGAAGATTAAAATGATTGTGGGGGTTTAATTTCATTTCCTGGAGGCAGAAAATCATTGGTGTATAGGTTCGCCTGAGTGCATGGTGCGAAAATTAGCAATTGACACTAAATAAAGAAAAGTGTGAAGTAATACACATGACCACTAAAAAAAATCCGCTGAAGTTTAATTACGCAATAGATCACTCAAACCTTAAGTTCGTAGATTCTACCAAATACCTAGGAGTTACAATTATGAACAACTTTGACTGGAGAGAACACACAGAAAATATTGTGGAGAAGGCGAACCAAAGGTTACGTTTCATCGGCAGAACGCTTCGAAGATGCACCAGCTCCACCAAAGAGACTGCCTACATCACACTTGTGCGTCCTCTCCTGGTGTACTGTTGCCCCTTGTGGGACCCTCACCAGATGGGACTGACGGAAGACATTGAGGAAGGTTCAGAGAAGGGCAGCTCATTTTGTTTTATCACATTACGGGGGGGGGGGGGAAGCGTCACAGAAATGTTGCACGAATTGGGGTGGAAATCATTAAAAGAAAGATGTTATTCATTGCGGCGTGATCTGTTTGCGAAGTTTCAATCACCAACTTTTAGTTCTGAATGTGAAACTATTTTGCTGGCACCAACCAACTTAGGGAGACAAGACCATCCCAATAAAATAAGAGAAATCTGATCGAAAATGGAACGATTTAGGTGTTCTCTTTCTTTCTGTGCGCTATTAGAAAATGGAACGGTAGAGAAAAGTTATGAAAGTGGTTAATGAACCCTCTGCCTGGCACTTGAATGTGATTTGCAGAAGATCTACGTAGATGTAGAAGCTGTAGTTCAGTTATATTGGACCAGATGCTGCGAATGTTTCACTGGAGAATTGGAATCACTGAAATGAATCAAAAGAAGAGCTATCATCCAAGTGACTGCTGACTACAACTATATCTATCCTCAGAGAATCTTTGTCCATTAGTTCCGCTGTGATGTCAGGATCCACCTTGTGGTGGCTCCTGACTGGCCATTGACAGAACACCCCAGTGACATGCAAAGCACCAGGTTCAGGGCATCACTAGATGACGTCGTTGAGGATCAACACTAAAAGATGAGAAGGATTGTTTCCATTTATTTTACTTCTTCAAACCCTGACGGTTCGCAGATTAACAACCAGATGATTATTCGGTAGCTGTGAGTAAAAAAAAAAAAAAAAAAAAAAAAATCGCAGGAGTAATCCTTTTTCAATTTCCGGCTCTCCATTTACATGGGCTGTGATTTTGGTGGAGGTTTCGTAGGCTGGATGTCAACAGGACTCCAGCCATGAACTGATCGTCACTAGTCTGTGTTGCCATTTTTCTCATTTGTTCAGTTATGGCAAAAATGGAGCTTACATTTTGCAGGCTACAGATGTTGGTGCAGGAGGAGGTTGCATGATTATCCATACAGTTGGTGCAGTGACGGAACGAGGGTGGACAATCAGCCTCATGAGCACCCCTGCTACAGGTGACACATTTGGCAGTATTTCTGCAGGACTGGTGAGTAGTATTAGATCTGCGTTGGTATCAATGTGACAGGTTATGGATGTACAGTCACACAGTAATGACCTCATAACCAGCCTTGATCTTGGGTAGAAGGACCATGCAATCAAAATCAGAAATTCTGTACGGGTTGGCATTAAGTCTGTATCGGCGTTTTTTATTACTATGTGTTCTGCTGTGATGCCCTGATCAGACTAATAATCTTGAATTTGCTCCTCATTTAGGCAATCTAACAGGTTGCTGGAAACAACCCCACAGCAAGAATTGAGCGTATGGTGAGCCTTCACCCCTACCTGGGCCTGACCTTTAGCACGGAGTACGTGCAAGCCCTACATGTTGACCTGGGGCTGGGACTAACATGTTACCCAGTCACCTTATATGCAGTGAGTGCAGGGGCGGCCTTCAAGAATGCATGGGGAGGAGGTCATCTTGTGGGATGTGATACTCATGGGAACATCACCCAGCTTGTCACAAGGCAAGTAATGTCTTTGACTAGGCAGAGGAAGCCGTTTGTAGCAAAACAGAGCCACTTCTCATTTTTGAGAAAGACACTACCTCGACAAACTTGTCTTTGAGCTGTTCAACAAAGAATTGCGGCTTTGTTAACTGGAAGCATTCTCCATTAGTACGAGCACAGACAAGGTACTGGGGTGAGTATGGCTACATCTGTTGAGCACCCTATGTTCCTCCCATGATGTGGCCAGGGTTGTGAATGACTTAGGGTTATACTTCGTGGTTTTAAATTCAGTCTTTACCAGTTTAGAGACGGTGGTTGTACATACACCAATGCTATTCTTTGCTCATTTCATCCTGTTCCCACGAGCAGCTAGGGACCTGTGATTCCACCCAGGCAGAGGCCCACATGCCTGGGTAATCCTATACAACTGAGGTGTGTCAGGTTCCCATAAGGTTGCCCACTAATGACTGTTCCACCTGAAAAGGCATGCATCTCCTAGGCATGCAGCTCACCTTGAGATGCAGTTTTTTAAAGTGGTTTTTACTGTCTTTGTGACCTGGGTGATTAGGCCAAGATCCCTGGGCTCTGTAACATACAATGTTATGCCTTATGGTATTCACTGAGGCATGTACAGAGCTTATGGTGTGGAGGACTGTTGGCACGTTACAGTCCAATGGTATTGCCAAACCCGTATTTAACAATTTAATGCTGAGCACCCTGTGGGGCGTTTTGAATGTTTAAAATGGCATAATGTGATTGTGTCATTAACACATGGCCTGTCAACTATCAGTCAGCTACACACATTTATACACATAATAGGCTGTCCCAAGCATAACATAGTATACAACCAAACATTTGTGTCTGAAGAGACCTTTATGAAAACTTGAAATTTATTCATGAACATTGAAGATAACAGTGTACCCAGTACCCAACCCTGTGTAGATGTGTATTTTATGTTTTCCAAAATTAATTTGTTACAGATTGAGCACTATTTCATAGCCCCAGTGTGATTGGTTGAAGCTGGCTCAGCTCATGCAGCTCTGGAATGTTCACTCTCAGCCTACCTTGGCAATGTAACAGTTGTGTGCCATAGCCATTGTGTAATGTTGATTCGTTTTTGGTATCGTTCGTTGTAGAATTATTCTGTTATTCATGACAATGAGCGATGACATAGTACCTGGTCCTTCAAATCAATGACGACTCCTGTGAGAAAAAGGAAGGCTGTTATTCAGTGTGATATAATGAATGTCATTCAATGCTACGATAGACAAAAGAGGCAGAAAGTACTACTACACCCACTTATACCTCTCAAGACTGTGGCAACATATACAGGCAAAAGTGAGTGCAGCCTAGAAAGGTTAAGAAATTTTATGAGAACTCATGGCGAATCACCTGCTACTCCTGGCAAGAAGCGAAAGTTTCATGTATTTGTTAAATTTATTTATTTATATGTTGCACAGTATGTAGAAAATACAAGAGTAGTTTCCTTTGCAATAAATAGAATTAATAAGTCAGTATTATCCATCAGAAGTAACCAATTTAATACTTCTATTTAAAAACTTCCATTTTAACCATTTTACTTCTTATGGAGTAAATTAGAGTTTTACTCTAATATTATTTTACTGTGAGAAATGGATAAAGGCACAAAGTAATTAGTTCTTAATAAATATGACATTTGGAAAATGTTGGCAGTTGGAAGAAGTGATTGAACTCACAACATGGGGAAATGCTTCCAGAAGGCTTATTACAGGAAGTGTCAGTTCAAGAAAGGGTTTTCTCAAAGAAGCATAGCTACAGTTCTGGGCGAAATCATCACGTGGTTAATGCCAAGGACAGATGAACTCTGAAAATTTTGAGAAGTGTTTTCAAGAGAAGGTTCTGGTAAGCCTACCACTTTGCTCAGTCATTGTGGTAGATAATGCAACATACCACTGCAGGCAGGTTGCTAGACCACCGACCAAATATGACACAAAGGTGATGATGGTCAAGTGGTTACGGAGGAAAGAAGTGTGCAAGGAGGATCTGTATGAAATAGTTGTATAAAATAAGCCCTCATGAAAGCATATGTTATTGACCAATTGGACTGAAACAAAGGCCACAAAGTGGTCTGACTGACACCTTGTAATTGCTACCTCAATGCAATTGAGTTTGCATGGTCCAAATTAAAACAACCGTTCCAAGAAAGGAACGTAACAGTGGATATGTCTGCCACCAATTTTATACATTTCACTGATGCTTCTTATCAGTCAGTCACAACCGAGGATAGGGAAAGCTATTGCTGAAAGGTTCAAGAACTAGAGAAGAATTATTGGAGGTGTGATGGTTTCATGCAAACAGCGATTGACAACATTGTAATTAATGCGGGTCCACTAAGCACCACTGAATCACACAACTCAAGCACAGAGACTGCCACAGACAATGGCAGTTAAAGCAAATGGTCAGTTTGTAAGTATTTACTTGTACCATTTTGCTTCTTATAGTTTCATAACTAATAGCTACTTTGTAGTAATAAGTTCCTGTTTTCAGAATGAAAAGTCTCTGCAGTGACAGCCACAGATGACTGTACTGGAAGCAGCTCATAATTTTGGCAAGTTACATTGTTCATAATTCGTATGATTACATTTATTTTCGGCTACTCAAATGTTAAAGTATACTACATGTTAAAGCTATGCTTAAGTTTGTGCTCCTTCTGCAACACATTAAGCCATTTGTTTTAAAAGCTGCAACATATATGGCAAAAGCTGGCTGCACTGCAAGAACGGGGCAGGGCAGGCCTTGTCGCAACGGCCAATGCGCAATGGCCCAAATACAAACTTCCGCTCCCAGCATCCTCCACTGAGGGGCCATGCAGAAGTGTGAGTACTGTAAATTCCTTTGACTAGTTTATCAATGTGGCCATCTGGTTTCGCTTACCTACAGGGCTAACATTAAAACAAAGTCATTCAAGTCAACCAAGTATAAACTTTTGATGTTCAAATGTTTGTAACTTATGGGACTTAACTACGGGGTCATCAGTCCCTAAACTTACAAACTACTTATGAACTACTTACGAACTAGGACGGCACAAATATCCATGCCCGAGGGGGGATTCGAACCCCCGACCATAGTTTTTTTGTTTTTTTTTTTTTTTTGTGGTTTTAGGGCGCACAACTTCTATGGTCATTAGCGCCCAGCCAAGAACATAGATTCGCTATGATCTAAAACAATGTAGACTGTCAGAACATCAACAAGAGGCTAAAAACGAAAGATAAAAGACAATTAAAAGAGTTAAATATCCTTGGATAAGTTGGCCAAGTTGATAAAACGCAAAACTCGAGCAGCTGCTCGTGTGTCATCAGCTAAAATTTCCTCCAGAGTAGACGGAAAGTGAAGGGCTACACGGAGATGATTAAAATTAACACAAGTCAGTAAAACATGTCGCACTGTCAGCAGTTCACCGCAGGAGCATAGCGGTGCAGGTTCGGCGGATAGCAAGTGACGGTGGCTGAAACGGCAATGACCGATCCGCAACCGAGCCAGGATGACCTCCTCCCGCCGAGAGGGGCGAGAGGATGTCCTCCAAGCGGTCGGGATCGGTTTGACAGTTCGCAATTTATTGTTGTACAGTGAAAGCCACACACTGTGCCATTGCGACACGATACTCCGGCGAAGAGCCCGTTGAACATCGTCCGATGGGACGCAAAAGGTAGCCATGCGAGGCAAAAGAGCTGCTGCCTTGGCTGCTGTGTCGGCGGCCTCATTCCCGGGCACACCCACATGGCCAGGGACCCACAGGAAAGAAAAGTGACAGCTGTCATCCGCCAGCAACTGGAGGGAGCGTTGGATCCGATACACGAGAGGATGGTTCGAGAAAGGGTCCTTAAGACTCTGCAGGGCACTAAGGGAGTCAGAACATATGGCATAGAAAGGGTGGCGGTGGCGGCAGGTATACAAAACGGCCTGGTGGAGGGCGAAAAGCTCAGCCGTGAAGTTTGAGCACCGGTCAGGGAGCTTGTATTGGAAACGGTTGTCCCCGACGACGAAGGCAGATCCGACACCGGCAGTGTTCTTGGAACCATCAGTGTAAATAAATACGGCATTATCGAACCGCGAACGGAGTTCGACAAGCCTCGAGCGGTATACCAAATCCGGAGTGCTCTCCTTGGGGAGCGAACTAAGTTCGAGGTGTGTGTGAACCTGGGCCTGATGCCACGGTGGCAATGGGCTTTCGCTCAGCCGAAGGGTGGAAGGAAGGGTAAAATCGAGCCGCTGTAGCAGGCAGCGAAACCGAACTCCCGGTGGAAGCAAGGCAATCGCAGACAACTGATATTGGCGATCGAGTGAGTCGTCAAAAAATAATCTGTAAGATGGATGGTTGGGCATCGACCGTAGGCGGCATGCGTACCGACACAAGAGTATGTCACGTCGATTGGTCAAGGGTAATACAGCAGCCTCGGCATACAGACTTTCAACAGGGCTGGTATAAAATGCACCGGTCGCCAGACGTAATCCACGATGGTGGATAGAGTTGAGACGGCGGAGAATCGACGGCCGTGCTGAAGAGTATACAAGGCTTCCGTAGTCGAGCTTCGACTGAACAATGGCCTGGTAAAGGTGAAGCAGGACGGTACGATCCGCTCCCCATGACGTGCCACTGAGGACACGAAGAACGTTAAGGGATCGGGCACAACGGGCAGCCAGGTAGGACACATGTGTGGACCAGCAAAGTTTCCGATCCAACATCAGTCCCAAGAATTTTGTAGTCTCCACGAAAGGGAGAGCAACAGGGCCGAGACGTAGAGAAGGTGGAAGAAATTCCTTGTATCTCCAGAAATTGATACACACAGTTTTCTCAGTGGAGAATCGGAAGCCGTTTGCGATGCTCCAGGAATATAGACGGTCAAGACAGCGTTGGAGAGAACGCTCCAAGAGACACGTCCGCTTGGCGCTACAATAAATTGCGAAATCGTCAACAAAAAGAGATCCGGAGACGTCGGCTGAAAGGCAATCTACGATCGGATTGATTGCGATGGCAAAGAGCGCCACACTCAAGACGGAGCCCTGTGGTACCCCATTCTCCTGGCAAAACGTATCTGACAAAACAGAGCCCACCCGCACCCGGAACTTGCGATCCGCCAAAAACGCTTGAATGAAAAGAGGAAGGCGGCCCCGAAGGCCCCATGTGTGCAATGTGCGGAGAATGCCCGCTCTCCAACAGGTATCGTATGCCTTCTCCAAGTCGAAGAACACTGCTACTGTTTGACGCTTCTTTAGAAAGTTGTTCATAATGAAGGTCGACAACGTAACGAGGTGGTCAGCAGCAGAGCGGTGTCGACGAAAACCGCATTGGATATTAGTCAGGAGGCGGCGAGATTCGAGGAGCCAGACCAACCGAGCGTTAACCATGCGTTCCATCACCTTACAGACGCAGCTCGTCAGAGAAATGGGGCGATAACTGGAAGGAAGGTGTTTGTCCTTCCCTGGTTTGGGGATGGGGACAACAATGGCTTCACGCCAACTTGTGGGAACATGACCTTCAGTCCATATGCGATTGTAGGTACTAAGAAGAAAGCACTTGCCCGCAGGAGAGAGGTTCTTCAGCATCTCAATATGAATGGAATCGGGCCCGGGAGCAGAAGACCGGGACAGGGCGAGAGCACGATCTAGCTCCTGCATGGTGAAGGCGACGTTATAATTTTCACGATTAAAAGAGCGGAAAGAAGGCGGCCGTGCCTCCTCTACCTGTTTGCGAGGGAGAAAGGCAGGGTGGTAATGGGCAGAGCTCGAAACCTCCGCAAAGAAACGACCCAATGCGTTTGAAACATCAGCTGGGTCCACGAGGACTGCGTTCTCCACGGTCAGGCCAGGAATCGGGGAGTGGACCTTGATGCCGGACAAACGGCGTAGGCCACCCCAGACAACCGTGGAGGGAGTAAAACGGTTAAAAGAACTAGTAAAAGCAGTACAGCAAGCTTTCTTGCTGTTGTTTATGATACGACGGCACTGCGCTCTCATACGTTTATAATTGATGCAATTCTCCAAAGTTGGGTGGCGGCGGAAGGTGCGTAAAGCACTGCGCCGGGCTCGAAGCGCGTCGCGGCAGGCTGCAGTCCACCAAGGGACCTGGACACGACGTGGAGAAGAGGATGTACGAGGTATGAAACGTTCAGCAGCAGTGAGAATAACCTCTGTGAGGTATTCGACCTGACTGTCACAGTTGGGAAAATTCTGATTGTGAAAAACAGCCATGGAAGAATAAAGCCCCCAGTCGGCTTTAGAAATGTTCCAACTGGTGGGACGTGGAGATGGGGAATGATGCAGGAAGTGGATGATACAAGGGAAATGGTCACTCGAGTACGTGTCAGAAAGTGCATACCACTCAAACCGACCGGCAAGCTGAGGAGTGCATATTGCGAGGTCTATATGGTAATAAGTGTGTGTTGTGTCAGAAAGGAAGGTCGGTGCACCGGTGTTGAGGCAGACAAGATCGAGGTGGTGGAGTATGTCCACCAAGAGGGAGCCTCTCGGACAAGGTGTCGGAGAGCCCCATAGGGGGTGGTGGGCATTAAAGTCGCCTACCAACACGAAAGGTGAAGGGAGCTGGTCAACAAGGTTTAGCACATCTGCCCTAGTAAGGGCAGATGACGATGGCGAATATATATTACAGAGGGAGAAGGTAAATGTGGATAAAGTGATGCGGACGGCAACTGCCTGTAGGCGAGTGTGCAAGGAAATGGGATGGAAATAGACGTCGTCTCGAAGGAGCATCAGAACCCCTCCATGGGCTGGGACACCTTCCACGGGTGGCAGGTCGAACCGCACAGAGGTGTAGTGTGGAAAGTCTGCACGATCACGTGGACGCAACTTAGTTTCCTGGAGGCAGACTAGAAGTGGGCAGTGCAACCGAAGGAGTAGTTTTAACTCCTCCCGATTAGAACGAATGCCGCGAATGTTCCATTGAAGGAGCGCCATGATAAAAATGAGAGAAGAAATAAGGATAAAAACCAAGTAGCGAGCGGGGTCACCTCGACGGCCGCTGAGGGCCGGATTTCGAGGGAGCACTGCTATCGCTGTCTGGGGGCAAAGGGTCATGTTCCATCGGTTCGACCGACGCGCCTGCCACCTCCCCGAGTTGATCAGGAGGGGCAGTTTCCACCGCCGGTAAAGGGCCGGGCGCCCGGCAAACGGAGCGTCCCGGTGAAACAGAAGACGGCCGAGGCCGGCAACTGTTGGACGGCGTGACAGATGGGTCACGCCTCGGCGGGGAAGGAGAGGAACTCTTTTTCTTGTCAGCTCTTCTGGAAGAGTGACGGCGGGAAGAGGCAGTTGACGGTTGGGAAGCCTGAGAACGCAGAAAATCCTCACGGACGGGTTCCTTTTTCAAGGCCCGGGCATCTTGTTTAGGTGCCCGCGGTTTACTTGAGTTTGACGAAGACTGTACCCTAGAAGCAGCAAGAGGGAGCGGGGACGTGGAACGGGCAATCTTCGGGCTGGCGGATCACACAACTGTGTCAGCGAAAGTGAAGTCACATGTCTGGGTACTGGAATCCTTGGTAGGTCGAGTTGAGGTGAGTACCTTACTGTATGTACCCGCTGGGAGGACAGTGGGCTTTCGACTCGCCAACAACTTACGAGCGGCAGATGTCGACACCTTCTCCGTAACCCGAATTTGCTGGATTACCTTCTCATCCTTGTATACAGGGCAGTCGCGAGAGGAAGCCGCATGGTCACCGTTGCAGTTTAGGCAGTGAGGGGACGGAGGTGGGCAATCCCCCTCATGGGCGTCCCTACCACAAGTGACACACTTTGCGGCATTTGGGCAATGTTCACGGGTATGGTTGTACCTGTGGCACTGAAAACAGCGCGTTGGGTTAGGTACATAAGGGCGGACGGAGATAACCTCATACCCTGCTTTGACCTTCGACGGGAGATCAACTCTGTCGAACGTCAAAAACACAGTACGAGTCGGTGTCAATTGGTTATCGACCTTTTTCATCACCCTGTGGACGGCAGTCACACCCTGATCGGACATATACGATTGGATGTCTTCATCAGACAACCCGTCAAGGGATCTCGTGAAGACTACCCCCCGTGACGAGTTGAGTGTGCGGTGCGCTTCGACCTTAACTGGAAAAGTGTGCAACAACGTAGTGCGTATCAGTTTTTGGGCTTGGAAGGCACTTTCCACTTCCAGCAACAATGTGCCATTGCGCTGACGTGAACAGGTTTTAACAGGGCCAGAAATTGCATCTACACCTTTCTGTATAACGAAAGGATTGACAGAATTGAAATCCTTTCCGTCGGTGCGAGAGACAACCAGAAATTTAGGCACATTAGGCAGAGTCTTTTTAGGCTGAGGCGAGTCTAACTTACGTTTATGGGTCAACGTCACGAAAGAAGA
Source organism: Locusta migratoria (assembly GCA_026315105.1). Lineage (NCBI taxonomy): Eukaryota > Metazoa > Arthropoda > Insecta > Orthoptera > Acrididae > Locusta > Locusta migratoria. Next base: position 17,855,574 of record CM048752.1, on the reverse strand, counting down.
TAAGGAAGTCATCGCGGAAGTGTCCCCCGTGATTACCGGCGTCTCCGATGGCGCGCTCCTTCCTAGTGGGGGCCCTCTCCGAGGGCTTACCCGCCTTAGGTGATTGTTCACACCTCAGGTCACACCTCCCGAGAACTGACGGAGGGACCAATCGGCACGTTCGGAAGGTACCAGCTCGGGTAATCACCCCTCCCTGGGCCTGGCCTTTACCAGGGGGTACGTACGTGCCTTACTTGTCTACCCGGGGCGGGGAATTACGCGTTACCCCGTCACCTGCTACGCACGATAATGCGTGGGTCGGCCTTCAGACACGCACAGGGAGGAAAGAAGAAGAGGATAGGAAAGGAAGAGAAAGAAGGAAAGAAGTGTCTCAAACGCCGAGGCGGAGACTTATGAGGAGAAGAAGGCTAGAAGAGTACAAGGAGAGAGACAGAAAACGAAGGGTAAGAAAGGAAGGAACGAAGGAAGAAAAACCACAACAAGAACCACCGTATCTCACGAAATATGCCCGTCTCCGGGCGAAGGCATAAACCGGGAGGGAAAGTGAAGCAGCCTGGGGCAGAAGAAAGGCTGCTCCGGCTCGGGGCCCCGTGCGCGCCACACACGTACCCACAAAAGAACTGTGGGCCCCCTGGGGGCCCGACCATAGTGGCCGTGCAGACCGTGACTGAAGCGCCTCAGTCTCCTCGGCCACCGCACCCGGCTATAAACTTTTGAATTGCACCAGCAATGACCTGAACAACAATAATTTTTCTCTTTGGCAGATATCAGAGGTGAGGCTATATATGGCTGTGTCTACATACAATCAATTATCAAAGTTCATGCATCATAAGCATTTATTTGGCAGCTATTATATCACATACCACAAGTGTAGCAATTTTAGATTGGGTATTATCTACAGAAAATTGCAGTTTGATCTCACAAATACCAGTGATTCACTGAAAAGGTAAAATTAAGACCAATTTAGTCTTCTTAATGGCATGTGACCTACACTGCCAGAATTAACACACAGGGACAACAGCGAGTTTTCAAAATCAGCTTGGATCACTTATTTCTATCTTTACGTGTTCTTTTAAGATTCTAATCACAACAATCAACAAATAATAGATTATAATCCCATTCACACAGAGTTTTACAATAATATTGGGAAATTATCAATAGTATGTACGTCCAAACTTCACAATCTGTGTGTATTCTACTGCAATGCATCCTTCACATTGAGCATTGAACTAAGACATTTAGTACTCACTTGGCATGCATTAAATCAAATATGTTAATGCTTACAATATTCACAGTTTCATCTGCTTCCAAATTGAGGCTAGGTTCTTCCTTGATGAAACTGTTGGGCCAAAAAATTCCCACTGGATCATTAAGAACCTAAAAATAAATAAATAAATGAAAGAAAAAATTCTCAATTAGAATTACTAGTAGCATTCTGTACATATGGCATGACATTACTTCTGTCTTATCAATATCACAAAAATAAACTTTTACCACCTGTACAAATTTAAAAGTAGTAATATAACTTGCTGAGTAGCTATCCCCACACATTGACCCTTTGCTATACCACACAAAGCTCGTTGAAAAGAACCAACAGCCCATTATACAGCATATTCACTGGGTTCATGTCATCATGAGGTGAACAACAGTCTGCCTGTAGTTGACTGTTTTTGTGTTCCTCCAATAACTCACTTATTACCACAATTTTTCCTCATTATTTAATGACTGTCTTCCATTTCAACCCGTGTTTATCAATTTTCTTTATTCCCACTAGAATGTGTTCAGGAATGTGAGACTCTTTCCTGACTATTCTACATTTTGCATAATTTCTAGTAGTTCTTGATTTCTCCTTCTGTCCATACATCATGTGTGTCTTGAAACGCTAACTAGTAAGGTTGTGAGTATACTAATGCTCCACTACTTTATATACCGTAGTAAGATTTACTGTCAACAGAATGAAGCTTTTCTAGACTGTCGGATCTAGAATTCCCAGCTTGCAGGAAAGCAATCTGCAACATTCCCCAGAAATGATTAATCACATTGGTGTTCGCACCAGGTCACCTGTACTTCGCCATGGCTGTGACATACTGTCATATTCTCATATCCAGTATTCTTCATTCTAATTAAAACATTGTTACTTTTGTTAATTGCTGAAGTACTATGTGGAACACACTTGGCTACCCCTCCCCTCCCCCTGCTAGTGTGTCCAGTTTTGCAGGGACAGTCAACTTTCAAGAAGTATATTGGAGTATATATGAGTTATAACTCTTCCCACAACTTTCTGAATAACTTGACCAATGAAACTTCACACATATTCTGCCAGTTTTTACTGGCTGATTGATTTACTGGGATTGTGTGTGTGTGTGTGTGTGTGTGTGTGAGAGAGAGAGAGAGAGAGAGAGAGAGAGAGAGAGAGAGAGAGAGAGAGAGAGAGAGAGAGAGAGAGAGAGAGACCAAACAATGACAACTTCATTATCACAATATAAAGTGACAGGCTAAGAGAAACAATACCACCAGCAGAGTCCAGTCATTGGGAAAAGCAGACAGGCAGGTCACCTGATGATGGTAGACTGATACTAGTAGAAGTGGAAGGAAAGAAAGCTGAATGGACAAAGTCTCCTGAATCGTGTGAATTTATTTGTTATGGGGTGCCACCATTCACCAAGTTAGCCCATCACAAAGCAAATAAGAATTTGATATGAAGTAAGATATTACCCCAAAGCATTCACAGAAAATTTGGTAGGGGGGAATATGTGGCCGTCCCCTCTCCAGTCAGGTGATCAGTCTTTTCATTACCTGGGATACCTACAGTGTATGAGGGCATGGAACCCAAAGGATGTCAGCTGCACAAGCTGTACAGCGAAGATCATCAAGGAAGGGAGAAACACCAATCAAAACACTGATGACCCCTCATCGAGAACATACATAATAATTTGATGATGGAGCACCAATTCATATATTAGTGTCTGAGGGGGGGGGGGGGGGGGGAGCGGCTATAAATGGCCATCAGTGCCACAATACACAATAAACACCCCACATGTGTATCATGACATTCTGTGCCAACAAAAAACATGATTCAGGAATTCACAGCGCCGGCCGCGGTGGCCGAGGTGACTGAGGCGCTCCAGTCACGGTCAGCACGGCCACTACGGTCGGGGGTTCGAATCCCCCCTCGGGCATGGATATTTGTGCCGTCCTAGTTCGTAAGTAGTTCGTAGTAGTTTGTAAGTTTAGGGACTGATGACCCCGTAGTCAAGTCCCATAAGCTTTACAAACATTTGAACATTTGATTTGAATTCACAGCCATTTGTGTACGAAAACATTACCATACTACAACTTCTGAGACTTGTATAACAGGGAGAAAGCCACCCAAATCTAGAGTTGAGGAACTAACAAATAGGGGAGAGGACATCTCTGAAGGAACATGGGTAACAGAACATGGAGGAGAGATTAAAATCAGGGTGAAGAGGAACAAGGTAGAACCAGATACTCTCCTTGAATTTACCACCAGACAATGCTGTGGGTATCCCACAATATTTCTTCAAAACAACTGTCTGACATCCTCACGTTTCAGAAATTCCTGCTGGCCACTTAAGCAAGACAGGACTGACAGTAACTGCATGGAGCATAGGAGACATACGTGTGAGTGGCCATTATGATTTGGTCAGCAGCGGTTTGATGAGTACCCTGCCAGAAGTCTAGGAGACATATTCTGTGCTTGCATCACAACAATGTCTGTGCTGCCGGACACTTGTGAGTAAAGATTGAATTAAATATCCACAAGACATTAGGGCCCATCATGTATACATTCTTCACTTTTCTTGTCCTTTAATCTGATGGCAGACAGTACTTGATTTCAGGCACTGCTTAGTTCTAGCCTGTGTCCCTGTTAACAAGATCATCCTCCATTTGGATTTATGTGGCCTCTTCGAAAACACTGTCAAAAGGATAATGCTGAGGATAGAATTTCAGTAATCTCATAAAGCATGTGATGCTCCGTTTCTAAACAATGCTCTGCTACTGCTGACTTCAGGTTACAACTGGTGACTTCAGGTTACAACAGGCATGTATGACATTCCTGTTCAACAACATTCTTGCACAGTATGGCATGTCTGTCCAATATAAGGTTGCTAGAGAAAGGATTGAATTTTCCACCAACACCAGGGACAGCTCTAATCCGATGCATGACTCTGGAATAGAAAAAGCAACCCTGAAACTCCCCAGTGATGCTGCAGGAGATATTAGAAGGGACTCCTGCCAAATTTTAACAAAAGGCCTGCCAAAAATACAACATCAATTCTGCAAAAAGGAACACTCTGCGAGACTTTAAAGCAGACAATGACATCATTATGTCACATGTCTGCCAATAAAGGGAAAGTCACCATCCTTCTCGCAAGAACTGAGTAGAACAGCAAGACAGAAGCATTGCTCGATGATTCTGCATATCACATGCTAGAAAAGGATCCAACTGGCAAGGTTCAAAGGAGATCTTTAGACCACCTCAAGATGAGCTCTATTCTGGTCAACATTATCAAGGGCCTGCGGCAACAGGCTGCAGTTCCTCCAAGACCGTATAGTCTACCAAATATTCACAAGGATATGAGTTTTCTTCGTCCAATAGTGAAGAACATTGAGGTGCCTACCTATTTCTTAGCTAAACATCTCACCACACTCTTGGAACCTCTAGTAGGCATATGTGTCCATCATATCTGTAGGATTTCAGAGGGTGCCTGAAGATGCTAAAATTACAACTGTCAGATCTTCTGGTCAGCTTTGATGTAGTATCTTTATTTACAAATGTAACCCTGCAGGGCACATTACAGCAGATCAGCAGAAAGTTTGAGAACAACAGTGTGGCACTATTTGAACATGTGCTTACCTCTACGAATTTGTTGTTCAACAACCAGTATTTTGAACAAGTGTGCGAAGTCACCATGGGAAGTCCACAATCTCCTATGGTGGCTAACTGTTTTCTGGAAGTCAATACATTTGTCATACAGCCCCACAGAACAGAGACATTACCTTTGTTTCTACAACATCTGAACTCGCTCCATGCAAATATCCAGTTCACTACAGAAGTGGAAAAAGATGACAATTTACCTTATCTGGGTTCATGGTCAGAAGAAATATGGGTGGTATACAGGAACAGAGTGTCTACCACAAACCAACTCTCACAGATCTATATTTGCAGGCAACAATACAGTCGTGTCTTATGCTCTCTGGTACACAGGGCGTGTGTGGTCTCAGATGCCATCAGCCTACCTGGTGGGTACATCATCTAAGTATTCTGTTCCAGAGGAATGGTTATACTGACTGACAAATAACTAATGCATTCAGAGTGAAGTGACATCAAAGTAGTGATGTCAATAAAGATACAGAGGCACCCACTGTAAAAGCATTCTTGCCATATTTCAGTGGCATGTTAACAGTTGAAAGAATCCTCAGGAGGCACGACAAAGTGTGATTTCAGTCCTCTATAAAAATTGATGAATCTGTTGTGTTCAGGCCAATGACAATATTGGCCTTAGTAAGTGTGCTGTATATTAGAACCCATGTCAGTGTGGTAAATCTTAAATTGGACAGACATGCCATACTGTGCAAGAATGTTGTGTTGAACACCAATGTCATACACACCTGGGACAACCTGAAAAGTCAGCAGTAGCAGAGCATTGTTTGGGCTCAGGGCATTGAGAGCTTTGAGAAAATTTGAAGTTCTGTCCACAGCATCATCGTTTTGAGTCTGTCTTATTGATGAGCCCACATATCTTCAGACGGAGAATGATCTTATTAACATGGATGTAGGCTATCAACTCGTCAGTGCCTGCAATCCAGTACTGTTGCCATCACATTAAAGGAGAAGAAAAGAGACAATCAAATATATGATGGGATGCAGCACAGTTATTGCCCACGGCGTAAGTGCAAAAGACACCTCCTCGGCTCCAAGCAGGAGGCACTACGAGCACTAATGCTAAATAACCCAGAACGGCCACTCGCATGTGCAATTTTCATACATTCTACCTTATTAATTCCTACACAGCCACACAATTACCATCTTGCTTAAGTGACCTGCAGCAACTACCAAACCCGATTATGTCAGACACTTGTTTTAATGAAATATTGTGGGATATGCACAATATTATCCGATGGCAAGCCTAGGAAGAGTATCTGCAACATATCCATCTTGAAAGCCTGAAAGTCACAACAAGGTAGAACCAATTTGTAAACCCACCTGGAGGAGCAGGTAGGAAATATACGAAAATAATGGAATGTGTGTGTGAACAGAGAAACAGTGGAGGCCTATGGAATAGGAAACCTTGGGCTGGGACAGCTGAATTAAAGCAGGAGGGGTAGAGTTCTAAGTGGCAATCATGAAATTATTAACAGGACTTTTACAAAAGGCACTGGTAGGTAAGCAGATACCATGATGAGTCCAAGCTGCAGTTGAGCCATAGACCAGAGAGCTTGAGACAAAGGCTCAATAAAGGTGGGAAAATGTCTAATGTGAACAAGTAACATAATTACACTGAGGTTACAGAGATGGCAATTTTCAAAATCTGAGTATCAGGCAGACAAGTAAGTTTGCTGCCACAAAGAGCACCCAAAAAACAACCTGTGTCCATGGGGAGGCATTAGGCATCAAAGTAGAGCTCTTGGTTGAGATAGTTCATAGCATGTTGACAAATGCACAGCTAGTGATTTAAATGGAGAGAATTTAAAATGAGGTGTGGAGTTCCACAGGAAAGCATGCTATAATGGCACGTTTTGGAAGCTGTCACTCCATATAATGGGATGTAATCTAGATACCATCCTTATACCGATTATACTAATTAAAGTTTATCAATGTTTCAGTGAGGCCATTAATAGGGATAAAGACCATTAATAGGGAAGAAGGCCGTTAACAGGAATGAGAAGAAACAATTCTCCAGTCCTGGGTCCATGAGGAGCTTAGAATAGTGTTAACTTTAAACAACTGCCAGAGCAAGAACTCGCAAATGAAGACAATGAGGGGCCCACAAAGATGCCATTCATGGAGTGTAAAATGTGATGGTGTTACGTAGTAGACATCTTGGATGAGATCAAAGAAAACTGACTAGATGGTGGTGCTGAGAAAAAGTCCAGCAGTTTCCAGCTGAAACAGATGATCAGACAGTGTCCCATTCTAAAGCCACACTGGTAAGGAGAAACACAGTTACAGATGTGATAACTCAATCAAATTGATCAGAGACCTTCTGTTGTTGTTGTTGTTGTTATGTGGTGGTTAAGGGGACTGAACTACTAGGTTATCAGTCCCTGTTCCTAGCCATGTCGGCACTGTCAAATACGAAAAATCTGGCACTCAACACTAACAGGGTAAACTCACAAGGTGTAGCGAGTGACATTAAACATTACACCTTCAAAACAAAAGAAGAAAGCACAAATGGGAGATACTAAGTAATGACTGAAGTAAAACTTTACTGCAGAAGACTGTGGCTGGCTGAGTACAAAGATAATAAAGGCTGAAAGGCTGAGCCAGCCACTCTGCATATACAGAAACCCCCAGATAAAACAAAAAAATCAGGACATACACCATAAAGTGACAAAACGTCTTGAGGGGTGGAGGCACGCATAATCAGGCTAACGGATGCACAATTAAGTAGAATGATAAAAACCAGCTGTGTGAATAAAACATAAAACACATTCAGCCATAGAGGCATCATCACCTAACATAAAAGAAAGCACAGCTGGCAGCTTAACTCCAACTAGATGTGGATCACTGTCAACAAAGCGCCACAGAGGCACTGTGGCGGGTCCTCCCAATGAAAAAGGTGGCCCTGAGTCATCTGTGTGTGACCAATAAACAGGCAAGAGAGGGTATCTGTCTTCCTATGAGAGGCCTTCACTGAGGACTTCTGTGCAGTGAAGTTCTCTATGGCTGCATGGAGCTAGTTTGGGGCTTTCGGGTCAGCCCTCTCAGAATTCCAGAGCCCAAGTACCTTTTAACTCCTGTCAGAGATCCTTCTCCTGGGCTAGAGGTAGTTGTTGACGCAACCAGCTCATCAATGCGTTTTTTTATTTATTTTTTTTTATTTTTTTTTTTTTTTTGTTGTGGTTTTAGGGCGCACAACTTCTATGGTCATTAGCGCCCAGCCAAGAACATAGATTCGCTATGATCTAAAAAATTGTAGACTGTCAGAAAAACAACAAGAGGCTAAAAACGAAAGATAAAAGACAATTAAAAGAGTTAAATGTCCTTGGGTAAGTTGGCCAAGTTGATAAAACGCAAAACTCGAGCAGCTGCTCGTGTGTCATCAGCTAAAATTTCCTCCAGAGTAGACGGAAAATGAAGGGCTACACGGAGATGATTAAAATTAACACAAGTCAGTAAAACATGTCGCACTGTCAGCAGTTCACCGCAGGAGCATAGCGGTGCAGGTTCGGCGGATAGCAAGTGACGGTGGCTGAAACGGCAATGACCGATCCGCAACCGAGCCAGGATGACCTCCTCCCGCCGAGAGGGGCGTGAGGATGTCCTCCAAGCGGTCGGGATCGGTTTGACAGTTCGCAATTTATTGTTGTACAGTGAAAGCCACACACTGTGCCATTGCGACACGATACTCCGGCGAAGAGCCCGTTGAACATCGTCCGATGGGACGCAAAAGGTAGCCATGCGAGGCAAAAGAGCTGCTGCCTTGGCTGCTGTGTCGGCAGCCTCATTCCCGGGCACACCCACATGGCCAGGGACCCACAGGAAAGAAACGTGACAGCTGTCATCCGCCAGCAACTGGAGGGAGCGTCGGATCCGATACACGAGAGGATGGTTCGAGAAAGGGTCCTTAAGACTCTGCAGGGCACTAAGGGAGTCAGAACATATGGCATAGAAAGGGTGGCGGTGGCGGCAGGTATACAAAACGGCCTGGTGGAGGGCGAAAAGCTCAGCCGTGAAGTTTGAGCACCGGTCAGGGAGCTTGTATTGGAAACGGTTGTCCCCGACGACGAAGGCAGATCCGACACCGGCAGTGCTCTTGGAACCATCAGTGTAAATAAATACGGCATTATCGAACCGCGAACGGAGGTCGACAAGCCTCGAGCGGTATACCAAATCCGGAGTGCTCTCCTTGGGGAGCGAACTAAGTTCGAGGTGTGTGTGAACCTGGGCCTGATGCCACGGTGGCAATGAGCTTTCGGTCAACCGAAGGGTGGAAGGAAGGGTAAAATCGAGCCGCTGTAGCAGGCGGCGAAACCGAACTCCCGGTGGAAGCAAGGCAATCGCAGACAACTGATATTGGCGATCGAGTGAGTCGTCAAAAAATAATCTGTAAGATGGATGGTTGGGCATCGACCGTAGGCGGCATGCGTACCGACACAAGAGTATGTCACGTCGATTGGTCAAGGGTAACACAGCAGCCTCGGCATACAGACTTTCAACAGGGCTGGTATAAAATGCACCGGTCGCCAGACGTAATCCACGATGGTGGATAGAGTTGAGACGGCGGAGAATCGACGGCCGTGCTGAAGAGTATACAAGGCTTCCGTAGTCGAGCTTCGACTGAACAATGGCCTGGTAAAGGTGAAGCAGGACGGTACGATCCGCTCCCCATGACGTGCCACTGAGGACACGAAGAACGTTAAGGGATCGGGCACAACGGGCAGCCAGGTAGGACACATGTGTGGACCAGCAAAGTTTCCGATCCAACATCAGTCCCAAGAATTTTGTAGTCTCCACGAAAGGGAGAGCAACAGGGCCGAGACGTAGAGAAGGTGGAAGAAATTCCTTGTATCTCCAGAAATTGATACACACAGTTTTCTCAGTGGAGAATCGGAAGCCGTTTGCGATGCTCCAGGAATATAGACGGTCAAGACAGCGTTGGAGAGAACGCTCCAAGAGACACGTCCGCTGGGCGCTACAATAAATTGCGAAATCGTCAACAAAAAGAGATCCGGAGACGTCGGCTGAAAGGCAATCTACGATCGGATTGATTGCAATGGCAAAGAGCGCCACACTCAAGACGGAGCCCTGTGGTACCCCATTCTCCTGGCAAAAGGTATCTGACAAAACAGAGCCCACCCGTACCCGGAACTTGCGATCCGCCAAAAACGCTTGAATGAAAAGAGGAAGGCGGCCCCGAAGGCCCCATGTGTGCAATGTGCGGAGAATGCCCGCTCTCCAACAGGTATCGTACGCCTTCTCCAAGTCGAAGAACACTGCTACTGTTTGACGCTTCTTTAGAAAGTTGTTCATAATGAAGGTCGACAACGTAACGAGGTGGTCAGCAGCAGAGCGGTGTCGACGAAAACCGCATTGGATATTAGTCAGGAGGCGGCGAGATTCGAGGAGCCAGACCAACCGAGCGTTAACCATGCGTTCCATCACCTTACAGACGCAGCTCGTCAGAGAAATGGGGCGATAGCTGGAAGGAAGGTGTTTGTCCTTCCCTGGTTTGGGGATGGGGACAACAATGGCTTCACGCCAACTTGTGGGAACATGACCTTCAGTCCATATGCGGTTGTAGGTACTAAGAAGAAAGCACTTGCCCGCAGGAGAGAGGTTCTTCAGCATCTCAATATGAATGGAATCGGGCCCGGGAGCAGAAGACCGGGACAGGGCGAGAGCACGATCTAGCTCCTGCATGGTGAAGGCGACGTTATAATTTTCACGATTAAAAGAGCGGAAAGAAGGCGGCCGTGCCTCCTCTACCTGTTTGCGAGGGAGAAAGGCAGGGTGGTAATGGGCAGAGCTCGAAACCTCCGCAAAGAAACGACCCAATGCGTTTGAAACATCAGCTGGGTCCACGAGGACTGCGTTCTCCACGGTCAGGCCAGGAATCGGGGAGTGGACCTTGATGCCGGACAAACGGCGTAGGCCACCCCAGACAACCGTGGAGGGAGTAAAACGGTTAAAAGAACTAGTAAAAGCAGTCCAGCAAGCTTTCTTGCTGTCGTTTATGATACGACGGCACTGCGCTCTCATACGTTTGTAATTGATGCAATTCTCCAAAGTTGGGTGGCGGCGGAAGGTGCGTAAAGCACGGCGCCGGGCTCTAAGCGCGTCGCGGCAGGCTGCAGTCCACCAAGGGACCTGGACACGACGTGGAGAAGAGGATGTACGAGGTATGGAACGTTCAGCAGCAGTGAGAATAACCTCTGTGAGGTATTCGACCTGACTGTCACAGTTGGGAAAATTCTGATTGTGAAAAACAGCCATGGAAGAATAAAGCCCCCAGTCGGCTTTAGAAATGTTCCAACTGGTGGGACGTGGAGATGGGGAATGATGTAGGAAGTGGATGATACAAGGGAAATGGTCACTCGAGTACGTGTCAGAAAGTGCATACCACTCAAACCGACCGGCAAGCTGAGGAGTGCATATTGCAAGGTCTATATGGGAATAAGTGTGTGTTGTGTCAGAAAGGAAGGTCGGTGCACCGGCGTTGAGGCAGACAAGATCGAGGTGGTGGAGAATGTCCACCAAAAGGGAGCCTCTCGGACAAGGTGCCGGAGAGCCCCATAGGGGGTGGTGGGCATTAAAGTCGCCTACCAACACGAAAGGTGAAGGGAGCTGGTCAACAAGGTTTAGCACATCTGCCCTAGTAAGGGCAGATGACGACGGCGAATATATATTACAGAGGGAGAAGGTAAATGTGGATAAGGTGATGCGGACGGCAACTGCCTGTAGGTGAGTGTGCAAGGAAATGGGATGGAAATAGACGTCGTCTCGAAGGAGCATCAGAACCCCTCCATGGGCTGGGACACCTTCCACGGGTGGCAGGTCGAACCGCACAGAGGCGTAGTGTGGAAAGTCTGCACGATCACGTGGACGCAACTTAGTTTCCTGGAGGCAGACTAGAAGCGGGCAGTGCAATCGAAGGAGTAGTTTTAACTCCTCCCGATTAGAACGAATGCCACGAATGTTCCATTGAAGGAGCGCCATGATAAAAATGAGAGAAGAAAGAAGGATAAAAACCAAGTAGCGAGCGGGGTCACCTCGACGGCCGCTGAGGACCGGATTTCGAGGGAGCACTGCTATCGCTGTCTGGGGGCAAAGGGTCATGTTCCATTTGTTCTACCGACGCGCCTGCCACCTCCCTGGGTTGATCAGGAGGGGCAGTTTCCACCGCCGGTAAAGGGCCGGGCGCCCGGCAAACGGAGCGTCCCGGTGAAACAGAAGACGGCCGAGGCTGGCAACTGTTGGACGGCGTGACATATGGGTCACGCCTCGGCGGGGAAGGAGAGGAACTCTTTTTCTTGTCAGCTCTTCTGGAAGAGTGACGGCGGGAAGAGGCAGTTGACGGTTGGGAAGCCTGAGAACGCAGAAAATCCTCACGGACGGGTTCTTTTTTCAAGGTCCGGGCATCTTGTTTAGGTGCCCGCGGTTTACTAGAGGTCGACGAGGACTGTACTTTAGGAGCAGCAGGAGGAAGTGGGGACGTGGAACGGGCAATCTTCGGGCTGGCGGATCGCACAACTGTGTCAGCGAAAGTGAAATCACAAGTCTGGGTACTGGAATCCTTAGTAGGTCGAGGTGAGGTGAGGACCTTACTGTATGTACCCGCTGGGAGAACAGTGGGCTTTCGACTCGCCAACAACTTTCGAGCGGCAGATGTTGATACCTTCTCCGTGACCCGAATTTGCTGAATGATTTTTTCATCCTTATATACAGGGCAGTCGCGAGAGGAAGCCGCATGGTCGCCGTTGCAGTTAAGGCAGTGAGGGGACGGAGGTGGGCAATCCCCCTCATGGGCGTCCCTACCACAAGTGACACATTTTGCTGCATGTGGGCAATGTTCACGGGTATGGTTGTACCTGTGGCATTGGTAGCAGCGCGTTGGGTTCAGAATATAAGGGCGGACTGAGATAACTTCGTACCCTGCTTTGACCTTCGACGGGAGGTCAACTCTGTCGAATGTCAAAAACACAGTACGAGTCGGTGTCAGCTGGTTATCTACCTTTTTCATCACCCTGTGGACGGCTGTCACACCCTGATCGGACATATAGGACCGGATGTCGTCATCAGACAACCCGTCAAGGGATCTCGTAAAAACTACCCCACGTGACGAGTTGAGTGTACGGTGCGCTTCAACTTTGACTGGAAACGTGTGCAATAACGTAGTCCGGATAAGTTTCTGGGCTTGGAAAGCACTGTCCACTTCCAGCAACAATGAGCCATTGCGCTGACGCGAACAGGTTTTAACAGGGCCAGCAATTGCATCAACACCTTTCTGTATAACGAAAGGATTGACAGAAGTGAAATCCTTTCCGTCGGTGCGCGACACAACAAGAAATTTCGGCAAATTAGGCAGAGTCTTCTTTTGCTGCGGCGAATCTATCTTACGTTTCTGGGTCAATGTCAGAGAAGAAGAGAAGGAAGTCATTGCGGAAGTGTCCCCCGTGATTACCGGCGTCTCCGATGGCGCGCTCCTTCCTAGTGGGGGCCCTCTCCGAGGGCTTACCCGCCTTAGGTGATTGTTCACACCTCAGGTCACACCTCCCGAGAACTGACGGAGGGACCAATTGGCATGTTCGGAAGGTACCAGCTCGGGTAATCACCCCTCCCTGGGCCTGGCCTTTACCAGGGGGTACGTACGTGCCCTACTTGTCTACCCGGGGCGGGGAATTACGCGTTACCCCGTCACCTGCTACGCATGATAATGCGTGGGTCGGCCTTCAGACACGCACAGGGAGGAAAGAAGAAGAATAGAGGAAGTGAAGAGAAAGAAGGAAAGGTGTCTCAAACGCCGAAGCGGAGACTAATGAGGAGAAGAAGGCTAGGAGAGGACAAGGAGAGAGAGACAGAAACAAAGGGTAAGAAAGGAAGGAACCGAGGAATAAGAGAAACGACAACAAGAAAACACCTGAACTCGTGAAATACGCCCGTCTCGGGGCGAAGGCATAAACCGGGAGGGGAAAGTGAAGCAGCCTGGGGCAGAAGAAAGGCTACTCCGGCTCGGGGCCCCGTGCGCGCCACACACGTACCCACAAAAGAACTGTGGGCCCCCTGGGGGGATCAATGCGTTGATTACCCCAAATGCCAATGTGTCCAAACGAATACCATGGAGCGGCCAGAATTGCCAAGACTGAAAACAGAGTCCTTAAGTGACCGCACCAAAGGGCATTTTGGAAAACACTGGCCAAGGGCTTTCAATCCACTTAGGGAGTCACAATAAATATCTAGAGATTCCTCAGCGCAGGCTCTGATATGTTCAAGAGCCCGACAAATAGCGATCAGTTCCACAGTAAAAACCACTTCTCAACAGTGTAATGAATGCTGTTCAATATGTCAACCATGGGCTAAGGTATACCCAGTATGGCCATCAACTAGGGAACCCACAGGACAAGTCTAACTAAAACAGCAGATGAGAAATGGACCAAGGATGGGTACGGGAAGGGTAGTGAAAAGTTGGAGGGAAGGGCATGGACTCAAGCAACAAAGGAAGGGAACTAACATGAACCATTATCGGAAAACCTGACCTCTGCTGTCATCGTGAGGGGTGAGGGGGCAGGTTCAGTAGCTAGGGGAAAGAAGCCTGCGATTTGATTGGTAAGGCATGGCATTAATGTGTGCAACATACGAGTCTAGTATCTGCTTTCTTAGTTGGGGATGGGGGGGGAGGCCTCCCTCAGTCAGCTTTAGCAATATTTGCGACTGGACTTGAACAGACTGTCTCCTCCCAATTGGTAAACAGACTCCTCTATGGAAGATTGGGCCCAAGACCCATAACACAGATGGGGCTGCTGAATCATTCTCTAAGCTCCCACAGTCCAGGTGTGATTGAATGAGTGCCTTATAAAGCTGCAAAAGAGTTGGACGGGCAGCTCCCCGGACAGAGAGGTTGAGGCAATGAAGAATATTTAGGTAGCGCCATCATTTGTCATTGCTGATGAAGGTGTGGCACCAAGTGAGCCGGGTGTCAAAGCGCATGCCTAGGAAGCAATGAGTCACTTCCACAGAGAGGAGTTTATCACACAGTTACAGCTCTGGACTGAGGTGAAGTGCCTGACAGTGACAGAAGTGCATTACTCAGGTTTTAGAGCCCAAGAATTGGAAACCATGGGCAAAAGCCCATGACTGAGCCCTTATAATGTCTCCCTGCAGCTGGCATTCAGTGACACCAATGCTATTAGAACTGAAATGGATGCACAAGTCATCACCAAATAAAGAATAGATAACTTATGACCCCACTGCCACACCAAGATCATTGATTACAATCAAAAATAGGGGAACACTAAGAACTGAGCCCTGTGGGACACCATTCTGATGGACATTAGTGGAGCTGAGAGAGATGCCAACCTGAACCTGAAAAGAGTGAAGCAATAGGAAATTCTGTATGGAGATCGGAAGTGAACCCCAGAAGCAGGAGGAAGCTTGGAGTTTAACATCATGTCGACAGCGTGGTCATTAGAGATGGAGCTTACACTTGGAGTGTTCGAGTAAGGATGCGGAAGAAAATATGCTGTGCCGTTTCAAAGGGACCATCCCAGTATTTGCCTGGAGTGATTTAGGGAAATCACAGAAAATCTAAATCTGGATGGCCGGAGGTGGATTTGAACTACCATTCTTCCGAATGTGAGTACAGTGTGTTACCACTGCGCCACCTCGCTTGGTGAACCCCAGAAGCCCCATTTGTAAAGTGTTGATCAAATATGATGGCACCAGGTGGTATCATATGCCTTTCAAAGGTCGAAAAAGACTGCAACCAGATGCTCACACATAGTGAAAGTAATGAGGATAGCCAACTCCAGCAACACGAGGTTCTCAATCACAGAACAGTCTTTGCAAAAGCCCCCCTGTTGCGGGACAAGGAGTTCCTGATCTTCAAGAATCCACATGAGCTGCCAAATCAAAACAAACTTGAAGAGCTTGCACAGAATGCTGGTGAGATTAATCAGGCCATAACTATCAGCCATCTGCAGATCGGCAGTAGGTTTCATCATGAGGATGAAGATGCTAACCCACAATTGGTTGTCAAAACATCTTCTAACCAGAGACAATTTAACAGGGCGAGAAGGTTGTGTTGAAAGTCCACTGACAGGTAATGGTAGAACTGGCTGTGGATGCCGTCTGGTCCTCGGGAGGGATCGGTGTATTCAGCAAGGACACTTTGGATCTCCCACTCCCTAAGTGAGGCATTGTATGTTATCTGGCGGCAGTGCAAAAAGATAACTGTCACAGTTTGACCCGCACTTGGAGGGCACATCAGTCCACACTGTAAGCTGCAGTGCTGAGTTACAAGTGTAATGGTGCACCATGTACTCAGGGACAGCAGCTGGGTCTGTGCAGAGAAGACCCTGAATGTGAAAACGGGATTCCTGCCAGTGGACGGTACCCAAAAATCAGCCGAACTTGGGACCACACCTGAGACGGAGAAGCAGGAGATCCAGTCGAGGTTAATACCTCTCCTAACAATCTTGCTCACTCTGTTGGATGAGTAGTCGAGCTCAGCCCTGTAGCCGTTTGAAACCAATCAGGTGCTCTGTGGAAGGGTGGCAACGATGATGCTGGAGCACCCACCACCGATCCCAGATGTCCTCAGCCATCTCTGCAGTCTACCAAAGCAGGGATTTATGCTGAGGGGAGTCACTGGTGGTTGTAACTGTTGGCTCAGCAGAGGAGACAATGGCAGCAATGACCTGTTCAATCGCCAAATCCATGTTGGCTGGCAATGGGACAGAAACCACAGCAACCGAGATGTAACCCTGACAATGAGCCCTAGGGAGAGACTATTGGCGCAGGCAGTCTGATTGAAACTGCAGGAGTAACAAAAGGATAGAAAAATGAATGCTACTGCAAAGGTCATCGTGGGCCCTTCAACTAAGACAGGGAGAAGGCTTGTGCTAAATATAGACCAGTCAATGGCAGAGTATGTGCCATGCATTATGATAAAATGTGTGGGAGCACTGGTGTTAAAAAGGCAAATGTACTGCTATGCCAGCAAAGATTCAATGTCGCTACCATGGCCAGAAGTCAGGTACCACCCCACAAAGGGTGGTGGAAGTTGGGCGATCAAGGCAGTGAAGTCAGCTTGAAAGAGAGTGTCATTCAGGGGGAGGTAAAAAGGACAGACAGTGATGTCCTGCAATGCCTGGATTCTGACAGTCACTTTCTCAAGAACTATGCTGAGATACACTGGGGTCAGTGGTGAGGACAGACAGACGCCACCAGATGCACTGTCATAGGATGCACGGTTCACATAGTAACCCCAATAGCCACAAAGGGCAGCAAAGTGTCACAGCAACTGCTGCAACTCGGCCAGCTGGCGAAAGAAACCACCATAGCTCCATTTTATCATCTGATTGGCTCCTGACATACAGGGCATGATGAAATAGGAGGCACAATAACTTCCACAGAACACTCTGTGGTCACTGCATGCAGACGTTGACGGCAATTGCGAAGTCATCTTCCATCATCCTCAGTTGCAGAGGTATGCGTGGGTGGCATGGTAGCCAACAGTGATTCTTTCTTTCTTTCCTTCTTCCTCTTGTTCATTTGTCACAGGTTCTTCAGTTTCTCATGCTCAGAGCTTTCCTGACTCAGCTCAGACACTCAGGTGGACCTCTAAGCCCTAAGACCAGCTGTTGGAGGTACTTTCTGCCACTTGCTGGTATCCAATCTTTCAGCGAGAAAAATCATAGAAGAAAGGCATCCAAGTGATCCGTTTGTAGAGAAAGGTGCCAAAAAAGGGTGTTGCTCCTCTGTCTGAGGGGTGGTGAATAGCGGCCACTGTGTGTGTGTGTGTGTGTGTGTGTGTGTGTGTGTGTGTGTGTGTGTGGAAGGGGGTGTGTTATTGCTCCCGACAGGAGTATGGGAGCAACAGAAGAGGAGGTGACCCCAACAATCATGGAGGCAGGTGTAGACGATCGAGCCTGGCCACTGGGGGCCCAGTGAGATAGGCTGCACAGATCGGGGTCTTGTTGCCAGGGATGGTGCTGGTGAGGCTGCTGTGGCATAATAGGAAGCCATACTAACTGGGTAGAGCTTTCGGTACTACTACTTCACCCCTGAGTAGGTCAGCCGACCCAGTCCCTTATACTCCATAATTTTTCTCTCTCTGTGCAGAAGTGCAATGTGGTGATAAGTGGACATGGTGCTGTCTGCTCTAGGTTAGCTCTGAGTTCTTCGTTGGAGTGCAAGAAAAGGTATTTATTTAATATTATGCCCATGACTGTACTGGGAATGACATCGTTATGAGGATTGCTCCTGATCTCATTTTAGACATACCCTCCACCTCTACAAACTTGTCCTGCAGGTTTCCCACAAAAAATAAAGACTTCATCATAAAAGATTCTTTGTCCATCCTGCAACAAACCAGGAATTTAGGGGCATAAGTGTCACCTTGATGATGGGCCCTACATTCCTCCGATGGTGTGACCAGGGAATGGAATGATTGGGGGGCCATATTGTGCAGCACTGAAGCCACCTCTACCTCTCTTAGAGATGGCGCTTGTACGTCCACCAATATTTCTCACTCTTTTCATGGTGTTACCATGAGCAGCTAGAGAAATATATTTCCATCCAGGCAGAGCCCAGCTTGCCTATGTAAATCTCATGCAACTCAGATGTAGTAGGTTCCCCAGAGGTTGCTCAACAGCCATGCATCTCCTCAGCACATAGCACACCTTGAGATAGAGGTTTTTTTAAAGATGTTTGTACATCCTCTCGACCCATGCAATTAGGCCAGAATCCCCAGGTTCTGCAACATGTAACGCTCCACTGTCATGCCAAATGGTGGTTGCTGTAGCACACGCAGTCCCCAGCTCAAAGACCCCGGGTTTCCCAAGTCCGTACCCAGTAAATTAATGCTGAGCTCCCTGAGGGATACCACCTGCTCAAGTAACTTGCATGGGACATTTGTCAGACTGATGATGTGGCAAATAATGAATGACAAAGAATCCTAACCCAACTGAAGAATTAGAACTTTTACACTGTCCCTGCACTGATGGGGGAAAAGGTCCCAAATATGGTTAAACAGGAGGCTGACCATTGAAATAAGGGCCTGTTAATCAGGTAATTACTGCAAAAACTTTACTGGACAAGTCATGGATGACTTCACTGATACACCCTGAAGAAGGGGTAAAAATGAACTAGAAGGCATATAGAGGCCAACACAACATTATGGAAAGTTCAGTAGCATTTCCTGCGCATCAAGAGGTGGAAGGGATTGAATCAATGCAAAGTAATCACTGTGCTGCAACAGGTATAATCACAAAAGCAATCACAAATGTCTGTCTAGGTGTGTTTGCGTTTCGATATGTCTGAGTGTGTGTGTATTTGTTTACCTTCCTTTTTTCCCCCTAAGGTAAGTCCTTCCACTCCTGGGATTGGAATGACTCCTTTTCCACTTCCTTAAAACCCATATCCTTCCTTTTTCCTCCCCTTTTTTCCTGAAGAAGCTGCCAGTGGTGGCGAAAGCTTGTATGTGTGTTTGTGTGTGATTTTATTTGTTTCTCTCGACGAGCCGGTCCTTTTGGTAAGTCATCTCTTTTCTATTTTTATTTAAGTATTCATAGTTCCGTTTATAAAAAAAATACAAATATTTGACTATTTAAAATTGGTAAAATGCCAACTGTTTTAAAATTTACTGTGAGAAAAATGCTCACGTGCAAGTCCTCATGGGTTAAAACAGTAAATGAGGGAAAGCTGTGTTATGAGGGCAGTTGGGACAGCAAACAATGGTGGCCTGCCAGGAAGAGAAAGCCTGCAAACTGACTAATGCTGACATGAATGAAAAAAGCATCAGTGTTAATACAAGAAAGAATCCCTGTACCAACATTGTCCATACTGACAAATATGTGAACACCACCGACAGAAGGCAGAGTGGTGACCCACTACAAACAGAACATGAATCCCTCCAAGATTCAATGAGCGAATATCAGTAAAATGGGATTACTGTAGTAGTGAAATGTAGTCTCTTCACCATATGATGTGTCAGCTAGTGTGGGATGTAGCAGCAGTCATCCAAGGTGTGGATGTGTGAGCATTTCTAGAACAGCCATACTGATTAACAGAACAATTTCTTTACAGAACAAAATCAAATCCTTAACTTCTCTTGACCTGAGAGAGGGACAAGGTGGGTGTCGCGCCATTGCCAGATGCCAGGAGCAGACGGTCGAGGCTTGCGGCAGTGGCTCGAGGAGAGTTCAGAGGATATCCAGCGAAACTAACGCGCATCTGCTGGCATGTGGCTCAGCTGTTTTTAAATCACCAGGCAAATGTCACAATTGAAAAAAAGAAGTGGGTGAGCTAGACGATTTCGCGAAAAACATTTTGCGCCGCATAGTATTCAGCATGTACGATAGAGGCGAATATCTGACTGCTCAAAAATTGGTTTCACTTATGAAAGAAGCAGAAAATTTTAACAGAAGTAAATGGACCATGTTGAGGATACTGATGGACATGGAGTTCAGGTATAAGAAAACAAATGACGGGAGGAAATTACTGTTGGAACGTAGCGACATTGTAGCTGCAAGGACTATGTTTTTTAAGAACAATGCAGCAGATTAGAGAAGCCGGCACCTCTCGAATTTATTATTTATATGAGACTTTCGTCAACCAGAATCATGCAAGGGCTATGTGCTGGAAAATGAGTGATGGATACGGTGGACTGAAAGTTCCAGTGGGTAAGGGCAGCAGAATTATAGTGCTTCATGTCGGATCAGTAGAAACTGGCTTCATTCCCTAAAGTAAGCTGATTTTTAAGGCTTCAAAGGCTAAGAATTCTGAAGATTACCATTCTGAGATGACAAAAAGTATCTTCAAAAAGTGGTTTAAATATCAACTGTTGCCATACATACCTCCCTGTTCTGTTATTGTCATGGACAATGCGAGCATCCATTCCATGCAAGTCAACAAAGTTCCCTCCACAAATTCCAGAAAGAGGGACATTATTGCATGGTTAACATCAAACGGAATACCTCACAGCTCCTCTCATATCAGAGCAGAATTGCTGGTTCTTGTCAATGCAAACAAGCCAGCATACAAAGTTTATGAGATAGATGAAATTGCAAAACAGCATGGACATCGTGTTGTTAGGTTACCGCCATATCATTGTCACTATAACCCAATTAAACTGGTATGGCCTCAGATGAAAGCAGATATTACAGAAAAAAACACATTTAAAATTGCAGATGTTAAGAGACTCATGCACGAGGCAATAGAGAGCATCTCAGAATCTGCATGGGCAGCTTGCATAAGACATACAGAGAAATTGCAGGAAGAAGATCACAAGACAGAAATTGGCAGGGACACTATTATGGAACCATTCGTAATAAATCTTGCAGAGTGCGATTCCTCAACATCCGACAACAAAGAAGACGATGGCACTGATTTTTACCATGAAGTATATATGTAGCCTATCACTTACTAGTACTTATGACTTTGTTCCTATGACTGCCTGCAGCTACTTTAAAATTATTAATAATTCTTCATAAAACAATTTGTTCGTATAAGTTGCACATGTTGTAGGGCGTGATCATTATTTTGATTATTAATAATATTTTCTTATATTCAAAGAACAGAACAACTGTGACTGTTAAAATCCCATATTAAATAATACAATCGGTTTCGCAATTTACAATTGCTTTCTCAGGTGTTTTATCAGTTTACAAATAAATAAAGAACTATTACAGTTAAAACACTCTCAGTATTTGTAATATGAGGGCGGAAAGGTCTGTGTGTGTGCGCGTCAAACCATTAAAATATTCTGATTCGAATGTTATGGAGGGAAGAAATCCTAACAGAAAAAATATATGTAAAAAAAATATAGATGAAGTCTACTCCAGTGCCAGCTGTCACCAGTGCCACATCGTAAACAGCGCTAAGTATCTGAATTTAATTTGTGTCAAATTTAATTTGCCAGTCTAGTTCATTTTCGTTAGTACTCTGTTTTAAGAGGTTTATTCCCGCGTACTTGCAGATTTCGTGTGTACTACTGTTTTAACAGTTTATTCTATCGTATTTGATAAATACCGTTGTGTTTAGTCTTCGTCTTTGACCGGTGTATTTCAAAACAAGTAAGAGACCGTTACTAAAGCTCGTTATCAGTCAGTCCAGTGCCAGTTGCCACCAGTGCCGCATCGTTAACAGCGCTAAGCTGCCGGACTCAGTTTTGTTGATTTGACAGTGTAGTTACCACTGACCACAGTTCAGTCAGCAGCCAGCCGCCTTCATTAGAGTACTAGGCTTCTTTAAAGTTGTTAATTGCAGTTAATTGTATTGATAGGATGGATAGGATGTGTGCCTGCTGTGTGCGGACGCAGGAGGAGTTGGCCGCGGTCCGCGAACAGCTGAGCGTGCTGTTGTCTACGGTCAGCCGTCTTCAGGCTGCTGTCTCGGGGTGCAGCGATGGTGGGGAGTCTGGTGCGTCGAGTGGGACACCTCAGGTGTCTCACATTTCGCTCTCTGTCCCTGCTACCGAGGCACCTTCAGGTGTATCGGACGTCGTCGAGCCGCCTTCTCCGCAAGGGGAGTGGCAGGTTGTACAGCGTTCGCGTCGCTCAAGGCGGAAGACCAATGTGGAGGCTGGACGTCCGTCCCCGCCCGTTTGTCCTGTGAGTGAAAGTGTGGCCACTCCTTCAGCAGGGTCCGAGCAGGTGCACGGGGGGGAGGGGATTATTAGTTATTGGGAGCTCCAATGTTAGGCACGTGATGGAGCCCCTTAGGCAGATAGCGTCGAGATCTGGAATGAATTCCAACGTGCACTCGGTGTGTCTGCCGGGGGCCTCATCCGAGATGTGGAGGCGGCCTTGCCAGCACCTATTCGAGGGTGCGGGGTGCAGTCGACTGCAAGTCGTGGCTCACATCGGCACTAATGACGCTTGTCGCTTGGGTTCTGAGGACATCCTCAGGTCCTACATGCGGCTGGCGGTATTGGTGAAGGCTGCTGCCTTCGCACGTGGGGTGCAAGCAGAGCTGTCGATTTGCAGCATTGTGCCCAGGGTTGATCGGGGTCCTTTGGTTTGGAGCCGAGTGGAGGGTCTGAACCAGAGGCTTCGCCGACTCCATGACAGTCATGGCTGCAGATTTCTGGATCTGCGTTATCGGGTGGGGAATTGTAGGGTGCCCCTAGATAGATCAGGGGTGCACTACACTAAGGAAGCGGCTACTCGGGTAGCAGAGTACTTGTGGAGTGCACATGGGGGTTTTTTAGGCTAGGGGCTAACTCTGATGAGCACTCGCCTGTCAGCATTCAAACAACAAATTCAGGCCACGTTTGGAACAAAAATTCGAACATAAAAATATTAGCCGTGAACTTATAGAGTGTTAGAAACAAAGTTCCCAAATTTGCAGCGCTGCATGGAAGTTATTGCGCTCAGATAGTTTTAGGCACCGAAAGCAGGCTAAATGATGATGTGGCAAGTTCAGAAATATTTAGCGAAGCGTGGAATGTATATCGGAAAGATAGATCTGATACAACTGGAGGAGGAGTGTTCATCGCTGTGGACAAAGATATTGTTTCTACTGAGATCGAGGTTGAAAGTAACTGTGAAGTTATCTGGGTACGTATAACAGGTCTAAAAGAAGTTAATAGTTGGGTGTTTTTACCAGCCCCCCCATTGCTGCTCTAGCAGTTTTAGAATCATTAAAGGAAAGTCTACACCAGGTAATATTAGTTAGAGTTGACTTCAACCTTAAGAGTATAGATTGGGACCTCACTAGTTACATTTCAGGCGGTACAGACAAGCAGTCTTGCCAGCTACTTTTGGACACATTCTCCAAAAAATGTCTTGAGCAGATAAACCGGCAACCCACGTGCAATGGAAATGTTCTACACCTTAAGGTACATTTACACTGAGATACATGTATCGCAACTTGTATGAGCAATATGTCAATTTGACATGTCGCGATACATCACCTCATACAAAACTTCACCAAATTTGTATAAGTACAATCCCGCTCATACATGTCGCTCATACATTATGTATTTCGCTTTTTCGCCATACATGCGACATGTCCCAGAACTCGCGCATGCGCAGTAGCAGTCTTTGTAGTTGTATGCAGAATGTGCGCATGCCGACTGTCGCTTATTTTGACATCTAGCAGACGCTACGCATGCGCAGTACGTGTTTCTCTTGGCGCCTATTGATTGTTTGTTGATCGCTGTTCGGCTTTGTGTTATTTTAAGTGTCCTACGTTCAGTAAATAAATTAATATGAGTTCGTGGTCGAAGCAGAACACAATGAGACTCATAGAAGCTGTGCGATTACATCCGTGCATTTGGGATGTGAAATCTACAGACTACAAAAATTCACTGAAACGTTTCGACAAGTGGGAGGAGATCGCAAAAGAATTCAACGTTTCTCGAAAGGAATGTGAAGACAAGTGGCACAATATAAAAAGCCAATACAGTCGGGAATTGGCCAAGAAAAGAGGCAGCAAAGCCAGTGGTAGTGCAGCAAGCAGTGTATACCACTCTACGCGGTACGCATTTAACTGTTTACATTTCTTGAAAGACACCTACAAACCACTCATTCACAGAAGCACACATGAAATAGAAACAACGGTAAGTAAATTTGTTAAATTATTTTATTAATAATATATTTGCCAAATAAATTATTTACATACTGTTTTTCTTGTGTACAAAACATGTCATGAAAAACAAATTATTTTCCATACTGCCATGGAATGGAGCCCTGAATACTGCAGAAGTATTCTGCATACTCTCTTCTGTTATCATGTAATAGAGATGTCCTCCTACCAGTTCTTGGAAGTGGCTCCAGCAAAGTGGGGGTGTCCCTCCAAGACCCTGGTATTAAGTTCCCATCATCTTCTCTGTCATACGTTCCTGCTGGTACATACGTTTGCGATCTTCTGTTCTCGAGATAATTGTGTATATACA
This sequence comes from Locusta migratoria, assembly GCA_026315105.1. NCBI lineage: Eukaryota > Metazoa > Arthropoda > Insecta > Orthoptera > Acrididae > Locusta > Locusta migratoria. The sequence goes on along the minus strand of CM048752.1, from coordinate 17,830,768 downwards.
CACAGGCTAACGTAACCATTGTTGCCTTTTCAGGGCTTAGCAACATTTGTTTCCTTAATACTCTGAAAACAGAGCTTATAATCCCAAACACATTTTCAACAACTCTTCTTGCTCTGCAAAGTCTATAATTAAAAATGTGTTGCCAACTATTTTGCTGATGTGGTGGTGGTAGTGGTGGTGGACATGAGGGACCAAACAACGAGGTCATCAGTCCCTTCAACCCCAAATTGTATACGCCACGGAACCCAACGAAAAATAGGTGAAAGCCAAAAGACCATTACACTAGAAAGTAAAGTCGACTTGCCAACAAGACTAAGACCAACCCAGGGCAGCAAATGCTACAGTGTCCGATCCCACAGCTCTGGAAGCGACTTCTAGCCTAAACCACAAGGTACTAATGGCACAGTGGTCAACGTATCATAGCTCCAGAGCAGGGAGAAATAAAACTACATTAAAATGTAAAAGAGTGGGGGGGGGGGGGGGGCTGATGGGGATAAGGCTCTAAACCCCACAATCAGCCAAGAATCACAAACCCACTCACCCCAACCAAGCGAGTCCTACAGCTGACAATAAAATCTACTTCCACGGAGGAAGGCACGGACGCGATCAACCATACGTGGGTCATCCGCCAAAACTAAAGGCAATGCAGGCGGTAGGCCATAGTCGCCACGAAGTGTCGAATGGAGAGGACATTCAGTCAGAATATGAGACACGGATTGTACGGCTCCACAATCACAATGTGGTGGATTGTCATTTTGTAAAAGAAATCCATGGGTCAGCCTGCAGTGTCCAAGACGGAGGCGACAGAGGACAATTGATTCTCCCTGGGAAGGGCGTAAAGATGAACTCCAAGCTGCAGTCGTATCTTTGATGGTGCGGAGTTTATTGGAAGGGGCAGTAGCTTTCCAACTGCCGTCCCATGAGGAGTGAAGCAAAGATCTGATCTGCACCCGCAGATCCGCACCCGGAATTCGAAAGGGAGATGGGCAGCGAGTAAATGCCGATGTAGCCAACCGGTCAGCCTCTTCATTCCCTGTAATACCAACATGGCTTGGCACCCAGAGAAAGGTAACGGAGCAGGCAGCACGATGAAGGTCACCAAGGGGATCATGGATGGAAATAACTAAAGGATGGGAGGGGAAACATCGATCAATGGCCTGCAGACTGCTCATGGAGTCAGCACAGATTAAACCACGTTCCACGGCAGAATGTTTAATAAAACAGAGGGCTCTATAAATCGCCATCAGCTCTGCCGTAAACACACTGCATGCCTCTGGCAGAGAACAGCATTCCGCCCCAACAGGAGATGTAAAAGCAAATCCGGAGTGGCCCGCTGTTTTCGAGCCATCAGTGTAGAAGATAGAGGCTCCCTGAAACTCTTCTAGTACTGGGCGCACCAAACGCTGAAAGACCATGGGGGAAATTAAAGCTTTTGGGCCCTGGAAGAGATCCGCCTGAATTAGTGGTCGCGGCACCATCCATGGAGGTGTGCGTGCAGTAAAATGGGGGGCGCAATCTAGCGAAGGGAAATGGAAATCCCGGCAAAGAGAGGCAAGCCGCAGTCCGACAGGAAGGCCCGCCCGCGGCCGGGTATCAGGGGGTCGAAGCCCTTCATATGCAAAAAGAACCTGGTAAGCGGGGTGAGCAGGATATTGTCGGATGGCGATGGCATAAGATGCCAGAAGCTGATGCCGCCTGACCTGAAGAGGGCAGATTCCCACCTCAACAAGGAGACTGTCGACCGGGCTAGTCGGGAATGCACCTGTAGCCAAGCGGACACCATAATGGTGAACCGGGTCTAATAAGTTCAGGGCAGAAGGATCTGCCGAGCCATAAACTTGACACCCATAGTCCAATAGGAACAAGATTTGAGCCCAATAGATATGAAGGATAGTTGTTCGGTCTGCACCCCAAGATGAATGAGCAAGGAAACGTAGGTCATTGAGTTTCCTCATACAACTAATCTTTAGGCGGCGAATATGGGGCACCCAAGTCAATTTTTTGTCAAAGAGAAGACCCAGGAAACGATGCTGTGCTACAACTTCCAGGCGCTGATTACCCAAGAACAGTTCTGGATCAGGGTGAACTGTAGTACGACGACAAAAGTGCACCACCCTCGTTTTTGATGAGGAAAACTGGAAACCATGGGACGTAGCCCACACTGAAGCCCGCCGAATGGCGCTCTGGAGCTGACGTTCAGTAGAGGCTAATGAGTAGGAGCTGTACCATATGCAAAAGTCATCGACATACGATGCTGGGGTTACCAGTGACCCAAAAGAGCTCACCAACCCATTGATGGCGATTAGAAAAAGTGTAACACTCAACACTGAGCCCTGGGGGACACCGTTCTCCTGTATCCGAGGGGAGCTAAAGGAAGAGCCAACTCTGACACGGAACAGGCGGTGGGATAAAAACTGACGGATAAAAATTGGTAAGGAGCCTCTGAGGCCCCAGTCATGAAGAGAACGTAAAATATGATGACGCCAAGCAGTGTCGTACGCCTTATGCAGATCGAAGAAGACTGCTACCAGATGATGTCTTTTAGAGAAGGCCTGTCTGATCGCAGTCTCCAGTCGAAGTAAATGGTCAATAGGGGATCGTCCCTCCCGGAACCCACACTGGTAAGGTGAGAGAAGTCCCCGGGATTCAAGAACCCAGCATAATCTGCAGGCTACCATCCGCTCAAGTAGTTTACAGGGGACACTTGTCAGGCTTATTGGTCGATAACTGTCCAGCCCCGACGGGTCCTTGCCAGGCTTGAGGGCAGGGACCACAATACTCTCCCTCCACTGGGAGGGGAACACCCCTTGAAGCCAAATACGGTTAAAAACTTTTAGGAGAAATTGTCGTTGTGAGGGGTTAAGGTGTTTAAGCAATTTATTATGGATATCGTCAGGGCCAGGTGCTGAATCACGAGAAGAGGAGAGGGCCAGCGACAGCTCCCAGTCAGTAAAAGGTTCGTTATATGGTTCCACCTGGTGAGAAGTAAAGCCTAATTTGAAGGTTTCGGCCTGGTGTTTCTGAAGGAGAAAGGTCGCCAGATATGAAGTTGTCGCTGATACATTGGCGAAGTGAGTTGCAAGATGTTCTGGAACAACAGATGGCTCTGTGCAGACCCCATCAGGCAGGGCAAGACCAGGGACGGAAGACGGCCGCCAGCTACCTTGGATAGATCGGAGCATAGCCCACACTCTTGTCAAAGGGACAGAAGAACCCAACAAGGAGACAAAATGCTCCCAGCATGTCCGCTTACTTTGTTTGATTAAGTAACGAGCTCTGGCACGCAGACGTTTGAAATTTATTAGACCAGCGAGCGATGGGTGGCGCTTAAGATGTTGCAAGGCCCTACGGCGCTCGCGAATGGCTGCGGCAACAGTTGCATTCCACCAAGGGACAGGCTGGTGAATAGGAGGGCCTGTCGACCAGGGAACTGCGGTGTTGGCAGCTTGGGTAATCATGTTGGTCATTTGGCTTATAATAATATCTATACAGCCTGAGGGGGAAGATGGGAACACAACCTGGGATGTATATAGCGGCCAATTAGCACGACGGAAAACCCAGCGGGGTACCCTGGCTCGTGGTAGGCGTGAGGGAAGTGAAAGGATCAACGGAAAGTGGTCGCTATCGCAGAGGTCGTCATACGCCGACCAGTGAAATAAAGGAAGGAGAGAAGGAGAAGTGAGAGAGAGGTCTATGGCAGAAAAGGTGCCGTGAGCGGCATTAAAATGAGTTGGGGAACCATCGTTGAGAAGGCTCAGATTGTGGTCAGCAAGAAACTGGTCTATGAGGCGGCCCCGGCTAGATGTATAAGCACTGCCCCACAAAGGATGGTGGGCATTGAAGTCCCCAAGGATGAGGTAAGGAGGGGGGAGTTGCTGAAGGAGGGCCACTACGGACGTGAGTGTAGGTGGCCTGTCAGGTGGAAGGCAGAGGTTGCAAATGGTCAATGGAGTGTCCAAGTGAACCCGGACAGCAACCACTTCCAATGGAGTTTGGAGAGGAATCCAGGTACTGACTATATCTGTCCGGACCAAAGTACAAACCCCACCAGACGCCTGGAGGGGACCAACCCGGTTCCGACAAAAAGCACGGAACCCACGGAGGGTCGGTGAATGTGCATCCATAAACCTCGATTCCTGCAGGACAACACAGGCCGCAGAAGAGAGAGAGAGATTAGCTGTTTAATCTCCAAGAGGTGACGGTAGTAACCATTACAGTTCCATTGGATGATCATATCACGAGGATCAAGGCGGGAAGCGAATGGCATAACGTCTGTCACGCTGCTTTGTCAGCGTCCGTCACCAAAGAAGAAGGGACAACATCCATAAATAGCTGATCAGCCTCGGGCTCAATGGGATGAGCGAGTTGCGAAAGCACACTCGGCACCTCCGTTGGTACCGGAGGGGCTTTATCTTGTAACTTTGGCTTCTCCTTCTCCTTCTCCTCCTCCTCCTCTTCCTCCTCCTCCTCCTCCTCCTCCTCCTCCTTCTCCTCTCGTGTGGGACGGGCAGGACCCACCCCAGAGAGAGGACTTTTGTCAGTTAGGTCTGGTACTGACGAGGATCGGGCGACCTTTGAACTCACTCACTGGGAGTCCGATGGCCGACTGGAGGTCGAAGATCTCCGATCTGGGGAACACCGGTACGGAAGGCCCTGAGATAGGGCACTGTCACCAGCAGGCGACGGAGAAGGGGTGCACTTCTCCGGCTGGGAAGGGGTGGGACACAAGGGAGGGCTACAGGAGCTACAGGAGAGGGAGATGTGAGGGAGGGGTGTGGACGAGGTGTAGGGGGGAGATGGGAGGGGGAAGGGGAGGGTGAAAGGCTAGAGGATAACGTCGTAGCGAAGGTCGTCGCCATTTGCACGGGATGCAGACTTTCATATTTACTGCGGGCCTCAGGGTACGTCAAACGCTCCAGGGATTTGTACTCTTGTATCTTCTTTTCTTTTTTGAACATAGGGCAATCTGGTGACCGTGAAGAGTGGTGTTGTTGACAGTTGACGCACACCGGCGGAGGAACACAGGGGCTCACCTCATGTAGTGGGCGTCCACAATCACCGCATACTGGGACTGCTGTACAGTGAGAGGACATATGACCAAACCTCATACATCGAAAACACCGCATGGGAGGTGGAATGTAGGGCTTCACATCGATATATCATTACCTTGACCTTCTCTGGGAGTGTGTCCCCCTCTAAGGCCAAGATAAAGGCCCCAGTATCGACGCGGTTATCTTTAGGTCCCCTCTGAACACGGCGAACAAAATGTACACCACGCCGCTCGAGATAGGCCCTAAGCTCCTCATCAGTTTGAAGGAGGAGGTCCCGGTGGAATATCACACCCTGTACCATATTCAAGGATTTGTGCGGGACAATTGTTACTGGAATGTCGCCAAGGGTGGTGCAGGCGAGCAAAGATTCAGACTGGGCTTCCGAGACTGTTTTAATGAGTAATGAGCCAGATCTAAGCTTACCCATAGATTCCACTTCACCAAACTTGTCCTCTATGGTTTCGACAAAGAACAGAGGTTTGGTGGTAGTAAAAGTTCCTCCATCAGTCCTTGAGCAAACGAGGAAAGGGTTTTGCTCCTAACCGGCGAGCCTGGCCTTCCTCCCAAGGGGTAGCAAGGGAGGGAAACATCCTCTTATCCGCAGTAGCAGCATTAAACGATCTCTTCCTGTCTTGAGAGACGGCCGATGCACGACCATTTTGGAGTCTCTTTTCATAGTGCTAGACGTCCGCCCTGGTGTCACCCACTCCGAAACCGGGGCTCTCTCCATGGGCGCCACCCAGCCTCAGCAAAGGCCACCTGGCACGATGGCCATTGCCAGGAGTTCTGATACCCCCGAGGACAGGCATCAACTCCTTGGTTGGTTGGTTGGTATGGGGGTTTTAGGGGGACTAGACTACTATGGCCATCAGTCCCCCGATTCACATCGAGGCGACACACAGTAAAACAGAACCGTCGAAAATTGTGCCTGAGCGAGTTTTAAAACAAAACAGGATAAAAGAATGCACCGTCATGAATTATTGACAGAGTCAACAAGAGACAATACGAAAGACACCAGACACACAGTAACAAATACGAGACAAAAATGACAGAGCCAGTGAACGTGGTTGACCGACCATGTGTATAAAAGGGAAAAGTCAACCACATAGCGTACAAAATAAAAACTGTAGTCTAAAGACACGTCAAGGAGAACATAGAAAATTATCTAAAAGACCATCCAAAAGGACTCACAGCAACTGGTAAAACCCCGCAGCACGAAGAAATCGTAAAACCAAATTAGCCACAGAGGCATCGTCGCCGAGCACCAAAGAGAGAGTGTTTGGGAGGTTAAAAGAATGCCGCAGTGGGGCTAAAATGGGACAGTCGAGTAGGAGATGGACCACAGTCAATGGGGCACCACATTGGCACATGGGCGGGTCCTCTCGACGGAGGAGGTGACCATGCGTCAGATGGGTGTGACCAATGCGCAGACGGCAGAGAACCACGGAGTCCCTACGGGATCCCAGCTGTGACGACTTCCAGACAGATGTTGTGTCCTTTATCGTACGCAGCTTATTGGGCACGTCCAGAGCGGACCATTCGGCGTTCCACAGGTCGCGTATTTTAGTGCGAAGCAACGGGCAGAAGTCTGCTTCTGGGAGGCCAATCGCCAGAGGGCGGCAAGTGGTAGCCTGTTTGGCTAGCTGGTCAACGCTAAAGACACGTCAAGGAGAGGTCGCAGCTCAGACACCAGTAGTGTGATCCCTGTGGTGTCAGGTGGCTCAGCCACAGGGTACATAACAGTCCCCCCACACGGACTGGCTACACATGCTGGGGACCTAGCGGGGGATGGGGGCTACAGCGAGGAAAGGAAGTGGAAAGGAAAGGATAGGACCCGCGCCGTAGGGGCTAGGTCGGGAGTTCTTCCCCAATTGGCTCACACATTATCGGACAATTTTGGTATGGAAGGTCAAACCCCGAGGGGGACCAAACTGGGCCAAAAACCGGTGTACACAGCAGACAAAAACAAAGTGCAGGACAATCGGTACCATGGGATAGCCAAGCCGTCATCCAGAGTACCACTGAGAGACGGGGTTGGAGAGGGTGGGAAGGAGGAATTGGGATGGGAAGGAGGGGGAACTAGGAGGGGTAATGCAGCCTGGGGAAAGCAGGAAAAAAGGCTGCAATGGCTCGGGGACCCGTGCGCGCCACATACGTACCCACAAAAGAGCTGTGGGCCCCCTGGGGGGATTTTCCTGATGTAGACCTGGATACGGTTTCATTATGTTTTCCTCTAGGCCAAAGGCTTCTGATGATAAATTCTTGTTTTGAAGATAAGCAACTATTTTTATTTAAAGGAGTACACACTAACTTTTCCTTTCACTTACAGTATGCATTACAAAGAAACAACAGACAACTAACCAAAGAGTAATTACTATGTACAGCATTATTATTTCATGGCACATATATAAAAGCACTTTGCACAACATATAAAAAGACATAGAAAAATAATTAATTCTCAACATTCTCCTCCTTAACTATTTTTTTCTTAGTTCTTCAAACACTTTACGAGTCAGTGGTTTTGTCAGTATATCAGCAAGTTGACTTGAACTTTCAACACGTTTCAGTTTTATAGTCGTTCCAATATGTTGTTCAATAAACTTTCGTGGAATGTCAATATGTTTCTTGCCTCTTGTTATTTTTCCTTCATAGGCGCTCTTCAACATATGTATGGCAGCCTGATTGTCAATGCACAATTCTGTCGGTTCATTCAAACCAGAAATTCTAAGTTCTTGACCAAGGCGCCGTATCCAACATATATCATCGATTGAAGAGACAGCAGCTCGATATTCTGCTTCAGCAGTTGAAGTTGCCACAAGATGCTGCTTTCGAGCATACCTGACAATGGGTCCTCCTCGCATGATAAGAACTCCGCTAGTGGAGCATCTAGTTGAGATATCACCTCCATAATCAGAATCAGCATAGGCAAGCAATGTTGAACCTCCATCAAAGAATATACCAAACTTTATAGTTCCTTTCAGGTACTGAAAACTTCATTTTACCATCTTCCAGTGACTAACCATTGGTTTATTACTAAATCTGCTTAGATAATTGACAGCAAAACTGATGTCTGGACGAGATATTGTTGCAAGGTACAGTATACTCCCAATAGCTTCTCTATATGGTTCATTGCTTTCCAGTGGTGCATCATTAACAAGATTCTCTTTATCTGTCACCATTCCACGCTCCATAGGTGTAGCTACTGGACTCATATCATCAAACTTAAACTGTTTTAAGATTTTCTTTGTATACATAGACTGATCTACAAAAATCCCCTGTGAACTTATTTTAATTTCCATGCCAAGATATGATATTTGATTATGAAATACTCTGTCAAATGTTATTTCAAACTTCTGAGTCAGCTTGTTCAACACTTCAGTGATGCTGTCTGTCCTCCTCCCAATAACTAGCCCATCATCAACAAACAAGGCTATAATGATACTTCTGTCTTCATTGTAGTAGATACAAGGATCATCATCAGTGTTAACAAATCCTAATGCCATTAGATAATTTGAAAATTTCTTATTCCAGTTCTTTGGAGCTTGTTTTAGGCCATATAAACTCTTCTTCAGTTTACAAACTCTATTTGTACCATCATTGAATCCTTCAGGTTGGTGCATATAGATTTCCTCCTGCAGATCACTGTATAGAAATGCTGTCTTTAAATCAAAAGTTATTATTTTCATTTTATTTGTAGCTGCAAGACTAAGAAGCAGGCTAATTGATTCGTATCGTGCTACAGGACTAAAGGTTTCTGGGTAGTCCAGTCCTTCTTATTGCTCAAAACCTCTTGCAACTAGTCTGGCTTTGTAACGTCCATCTTGCTTTTTACGTAATACCCAGCAACAGGTTAAAGGTTTTACATTCTTTGGAAGTTCTACAAGTGTCCCAGTTTTCAATTTTATTAGGGATTTGTATTCATCAGACATTGCTTTGTACCCATTTTTGTCTTTCAAGTCATTTGAAATCGAAATGTTTTCAACTTCGCCTATCATACCGAATTTTGCATTATTATTGCGTTGCACAAAATCCATTTCATAGTCTGAAACTCTAGCAGGCTGTCTAAGATTTTGTCGATCACGTAGTTTGGTGGCGAGACTATTTTGTATTTTATAATCAGATGACACGCTGCACTCTTCAGTCATCAGACAGTGAATCATTAGATATCAGGTTTCCTTCTGGATGCTGGTACTCTATTTCATTTCTCCTTTCTCCTGTGAAGGTTTTTACTACAGTAGCTTCTTCTTTATCTTCTGTTCTTTCGTCAAATATGACATTGTCAGAAGCAACAACGTCCATTTCATCAGGTAGATATATTCTGTAACAGGGCGAATCCAAATCATAACCGACAAAGATCCCCTTTTTCGATTTCTTTCCAGTCTTTCTTCGTTTATGATCTTCGATCAAAACATAGCAGTCACATCCAAAACTTCTCATTTTAGTGAGATCTATTCTTCGTCCAAACCACAATTTAGCAGGACTTTTTCCTTTTACTGAACTTCTTCCAGTTTGATTTAACGTAAAGACCACATAATTTATTGCTTCAGCCCACAGATTCTCATTCAGCTTTCGTGTACGTATTGCCGATCGTGCTGACTCGACAACAGTGCGCATTTCTCTTTCAATTCTTCCATTTTGTTGAGGCGTGTATGTGTTGGTCCTGATGTGAAAAACTCCAAGTTCTTCTAGTAGCTTTTTAGTGAGAGCATTTTTGATTTCGGTTCCGTTGTCAGACTTTAAACATTTTACTTTCTTGCCAAACTGATTTTCTACCATTTTCATGAAAGCTTCTAATTTGGCAACAGCTTCATCTTTCGTCTTGAGAAAATAAACAGTTCGGAAATGGGAAAAATCATCTTTAAACAACAGAAAATACTTTGCTCCTCCTAACGACATGAGATTCATTTCACACAAGTCAACATGAATTACATCCAGTGTATTTTCAGCGATCTTCATGTTTGTCGGATGAGTTTTGTGATGATGTTTGCCGTGGATACAACCAACACAAACATAATCATTCCAGTCATCAATATAATCAATGCCATTTCTATTTAGTACGTCTCTAATATGTGTGACATTTTGATGTGCTAATTTTTCATGCCACTGTTTAATTGAAATTGCTGTCATACATTTGTTGAACTTTGTACGAAATAACATTTTGTACAGCTGCTGCTCGCGTCTGCCTATTGCCACAGTTTCCAGATTGTCAGCAGTTTTGAACACTGAAATGTTGCATTTGCACTCTGAACATAGCCCTTATCTAAAACTTGTGTAACAGAAAATAAATTAAAGTTTATATTTGGCACATATAAAACATTCTGCAAAACTATGTCATACCACTGTTCTCCATCAAACGCCCCTAATTCAATGTCTCCCACTCCAATACCTTCTAATTCAGTAGCATCACCAATCAAAACTTTCGTACAATGATCTAATTTTACATAATTTATTAACCAGTCCTTTCTAAATGTCATGTGTTGCGTGGCACCACAATCTTGATACCAAGTATTTTCTCAATTTAACTGCAAATTTATTTCATTTATATTGGCAATAAATAATCCAACATTGACTAATGCTTTACGTTTAAAACCTTTTGATTCTTTGCTGTCAACTTTTTCGTTTGTCTCATTTCTGTCTAATGTTACATTTGGACATTCCCTGGCAAAATGCACCTTTTGTTTGCAGTTGTTGCATGAATAATTGTCCCTACAGTATGCTAAATATTTGGCACAAGGTTTATTTCTACAGTGTTTCTTTACATGCCCGTTTTTGCCGCGTTTAAAACATTGAACTGTAGGCTTTTCCTGCTGACTTGCTCTGACAAAACATTTGTTTTGTTTTGAGACTAGAGCACTTTTTGTGACACGTGTGACTGTTCTGTCTCATTTAATCTGTCTTCTTCCAGGCGCAAGCATTCAAATAGTGTGTCGATATTTTTGTCAGAAGCTGCTACATTATCCCATGCAGTACGGAAGTGATAAAGTTTAGGCGGTAACATTCCGAGAATTCGTGACATAATCCAGCTCTCTTTAACAGCTTCGCCTTCTGCCGCTAAATCTTCCGCGTATTCTTGAATCTGCATACAGTTTTGAATAACTGACTTACTAGTATCGTATTTGTAACTAAAGAAATTTCTCTGTAAACCTTCAATTGTTAAATCTGACGTCCTGCCATACAGTGTATCTAACTTTTTAAGCATTTGGCTAGCAGACTTGCAATTTGCAATTTTCTTAGCTATGTTGCTACTGACATTCAGACCTATAAAAATTTGCGCTTCATTATCTTTCTCGATCCAAGACTTTACATGTTGTTCAGTTTCTTCTCCTGTCGGTCTAACTTCATGTCCAGTTGCTACTGAATACAACTTTTTCGACTTTAATGTTAAGTCTAGTTTAAATCGCCAAGAGACGTAATTGACATTTCTGTAATGATCCTCTGACGATAGTTCCAGTTGTGACTTAATAGAATTCATTGATAACAGACAAATTTACTGTCTGTGAAATTAATAAACTCAAACAGCTTTTCTGACTGAACTTTGACAATTAACAAATTAATTCCGATTTTTAATTCACTGAAACAGACTTCCCAGCTGATGATACTTTCGACCATATACTGATATGCAATGCATCACTGACCTGATTATGTGCTCCTTAATAATAGCTGACAAATAGTTACGTATCTTATTTTCTGCTTGCGTGTATCTGGGCCCATAACCTGATGATAAATTCTTGTTTTGAAGATAAGCAAATATTTTATTTTTATTTGAAGGAGTACACACTAACTTTTCCTTTCACTTACAATATGCATTACAAAGAAACAACAGACAACTAACCAAAGAGTAATTACTATGTACAGCATTATTATTTCATGGAACATATATAAAAGCACTTTGCACAACATAAAAAAGACATAGAAAAATAATTAATTCTCAACAGCTTCATCAGCAACGAACACATATGGAACTGGCCTATTTCTTCCAGGAAGAGGAGCTGGTGGTGGAATATGTAGCGTTTTGTTGTCCAACATTTGATAAAATGAAGTGTGTTTCAAAACACCACCATCAGATATCCTCCCTCGCGTGCCAACATCAGCATAAATTATTTTATAATTCGCATCAGCAATTGCCAGCAAAACAATGCTGAAGCGCTCTTTATAATTAAAGTATGTTGTACCACTATTTGGTGGTGCCACAATGTCTATATGCCTTCCATCGATAGCACCCAAACATCTGGGAAAATTCCATTTCTCCTCGTATTCTTTCGCTATTTTCTGCCATTCCTCTTCACTAGAAGGAAGCTGAAAGAAAAATTATTTTCATATACACATGGACTTAAAAAATCTCAATTAATTAAGATATCTTGATTATAACGTTTATGACGTATAGGTAACTTTGCCTTAGAAGTGTGTTATGCATTTTATAGGTCATGGAAGCTTCACCACTACCTACACCAGGTCAGATGAGCTTTCCTATTGAGGAACTGGAAATGGGAGAAGTGACATTCTGTACACCACCTCAAGACATAGTGGAAATAGAAACAAGCCCACTGATACATTTGGAAACAGAAGAAATGGCAGGAAGCAATGGCTCTCCTTCTGTTTCTCTTCCTGCCCAAAGCCCCTGTGGGAGTGGTGCTTCATCATCATCTAAAAGACCAAGGAAACAACAAGATGATGACAGGGAAGGTCTATTAAAAGTGTTAAAGACAGTGGGTGAGAACTTAGCTGGAAAGAATAGGGACCAATACACATTTTTGGGTGAGCTTGTGGCAAACAAGTTGCGTTATTTGACAGAAAATGAGCACACAAGAATTGCAACAAAACTAGAAAATGGAATTTATAGATGCCTACAGGAGGCAAATGAGGGACTTGCTAGTTGTGTGCAAGATAATGTTTGAAAAAAGCTACACAATTTAAATTTCACAATTTATGTACATTGTGTATTTTGTAGCAGCCTACTGTTTACACAATTATTATTAATAAATAAATAAATAAATGTTGTTGTATTTATTTTTTTGTGCAGCATGTCATCTGAATTTGTAATATGTATTAGAGACTGTAGCATGCCATTCGTTCCAAAGCACTAAAAAGTATCCCATTTCTTGAATTATTTCGTAAATTTATGGTGTAAGGTGTGTGTGCCAGCTTCCTAACAATTAATACAATTAATAACTATATAGGTTACTACCGTATACATTAGGCCTATATATTCTTATATATTATACATTTATTTTAAAAATTCTAATAACAGCCATCCTACCTTCACTTCTTGCGATAAAACTTGAACAATGGCCTTGCAAACCCAAAGGATAATGTTGCATATTGAGCTTTTTGATATCCGATGTAAATACATCAGCATTGAAAAGGAATCCCCAGTGGCCAAAAATCTGAGTGTCGCTGCCAACTGATCCTCTGGCGGAATTGCTTCCCGAAAGTTTGTATTTGTTCTAGACACGAGAGGAGCCACGAGAGACAGCAAACTACTAAAATCCTGCATACTCATCCGGACATAATTCTTGAAATATGCGCCGTCTTCTAAAGTTAATTCTTTTGCAAGCATTGTGTAAGCTCCGTGAGTATCACGCTTGCGAAGGAACTCTCGTTGCCACCATCTGCGCTTCCTCCGTTTTTCTTTTCTTTCAACTTCGTAAAGAGCAAGCACATCCGCACATAACAATGCAAAATCTTCGAAATTGTCGTGAGAAGTCATTGCAAAGACAGGTACAAATCAACAGGTGTAAACGCGCGATCATACATGTATGAGGTCGATACTTGTCAGCTCATACAAGTTGCGATACTTTTCCCGGAGTCGCATATACATGCCGAGCATACATGTGCCGATACAAATCCCAGTGTAAACGTACCTTTATAGCCACAAAGAAGGCCTGACCTTATTAACGATGTCTGTGTAGAGGCAGGAATTAGTGATCATGATATCGCATAGCGTCGATGGTGACCAAAGTTCATAAACCAGTCAAGAAGGCTAGGAGCGTGTTTTTGTTGGGAAGAGCCGACAAGCAAATGTCACGATCACACTTAGAAAATGAATGGGCATCGTTTAATTCTGGGACTAAGGATGTAGAGGAATTTTGGACTAAATTTAAGTGCATTTTTAATAAAGGGATAGAGAAATATGTGCCAGTAAAGACGATTAAGGATGGAAAAGATCCACTGTGGTATAATAATAATAATTTAAGAAAGCTGCTGAGAAAGCAAAGGCTGTTGCACTCTCGATTCAAAAAAGAACACGCAAATGATGACAGGCAAAAGTTAGTAGAGATTCGTGTGTCTATAAAAAGATCGATGCGTGAAGCATACAATAATTATCACAGCCATACCTTAGCAAAAGATCTTTCCGAGAACCCGAAAAAATTCTGGTCCTATGTAAAATCGATAAGCGGGTCAAAGCCCACTGTCCAGTCACTAGTTGATCATTCCGGGGCAGTAATAGAAGAAAGCAAACCGAAAGCTGAAGTTCTAAATTTAACCTCTAAGAAATCTTTCATGCAGGAGGACCGCACAAATATACTATCACTTGATCAAGGTACTAATTCCGAAATGGGGGACATAGCAATAGGTATTTCTGGTGTAGAGAAGCAGCTGAGAGAGCTAAATACGAAATGGTCTGCTGGTCCGGATGGAATACCAGTTCGGTTTTACAAAGACTATTCTGCGGCATTGGCCCCCTACTTAGCTCGCATTTATAGCGAATCTTTAATTCAGCACAAAGTTCCTAGTGATTGGAAAGAAGCACAGGTGACTCCCGTGTATAAGAAAGGAAAGAGAACTGACCCATGCAATTACAGGCCAATATCGTTGACATCGGTTTCATGTAGAATTTTGGAGCATATTCTCAGTTCGAATATAGTAAATTTCCTTGAAACAGAAAAGCTTCTTTCCATGAATCAGCACGGGTTTAGGAAACATCGTTCATGTGAAACTCAGCTTGCCCTTTTCTCACATGACATATTGCGAGCCATGGGCGAAGGGCAACAGGCGGATTGTGTTTTTCTCGGCTTCAAAAAGGCGTTCGACGCGGTGCCACACTGCAGACTGCTAACGAAGATACGAGCTTATGGAATAGGTTCATAGATTTGTGACTGGCTGGAAGATTTCCTAAGTAATAGAACGCAGTAGGTTGTTCTTGACGGCGAGTGTTCATCAGAGACAAGTGTATCGTCAGGCGTGCCCCAGGGGAGTGTGATAGGACCGCTATTATTTTCTATCTATATAAATGATCTGATGGACAGAGTAAGTTGTAATTTGCGGCTGTTTGCTGATGATGCTGTGGTGTATGGGAGGGTGTCATCTGTAACTGACTGTAATAGCATACAGGTTGACTTAGACAAAATTTCTGGTTGGTGCGAAGAATGGCAGCAAGCTATCAATGTAGAAAAATGTAAGGTGATGCGCATGAGTAGAAAAAACAATCCTATAATGTTCGAATACAGCATTAGTAGTGAGCTTCTTGATGCTGTCGCGTCGTTCAAATATCTAGGCGTAACATGGCAGAGCGATATGAAATGGAAGGAGCATGTAATGACAGTTGTGAGTAAGGCAGACAGCCGACTTCGGTTTATTGGGAGAATTTTGGGAAGATGTACTTCACCTGTAAAGGAGACCGCGTATAAAACGCTTGTACGACCATGTCTTGAGTATTGCTCAAGTATTTGGGACCCGCAGCAGATCGGTTTGAAGGAAGACATAGAGGCGGTTCAGAGGCGAGCAGCTAGATTTGTTACCGGTAGGTTCGACCAATGCGCGAGTGTCACGGAAATGCTCCGGCAACTCAATTGGGGATCGCTGGAAGAAAGATGACGTTCATTTCGTGAATTTCTGTTAAGTAAATTTAGAGGGCCGGAAGTTGAAGCTGAGTAGTACGATCTTGCTGCCGCCTACTTACATTTCGCGTAAAGATCACAAAGACAATATAAGAGAAATTAGGGCTTGTACGGAGGCATATAGGCATTCTTTTTTTCCTCATTCAATTTGGGAGTGGAATAGGAAAGGAAATGCCTAATAGTGGTACAGTGTACCCTCCGCCACACACCTTACGGTGAATTGCGGAGTATGTATGTAGATGTAGATGTACTTACCAGGCGAAGGAGCACAGGCAGTGATAGTAACAAATAAACACACACACACACACACACACACACACACACACACACAACCGCTAGCTTTCGCAGCCTAGCTGCTTCGTCAGGCAGAAGGGAAGGAGAGGGAAAAGGAAATGATGAGGGTTTTAAGGAAGTGGGTAAGGAGTCATTCCCATCCCGGGACAGGAAAGACTTACCTTGGGGGAAAAAAAGGATGGTAAACAAATGCACACTCACCCACACATTCACACAGACACAAATACACCTAGACAGACATACTTTTGCTGTCTGCAGTATGTCTGCCTAGGTGTACTTTTGTCCCGGGATTGGAATGACTCCTTACCCACTCCCTTAAAACCCTCATTTCCTTTTCCCTCTCCTTCCATTCTGCCTGATGAAGCAGCTAGGCTGCGAAAGATAGCGTTTGTGTGTGTGTGTGTGTGTGTGTGTGTGTGTGTGTGTGTGTGTGTGTGTGTTTATTGGTTGGTTGGTTGGGTGTTTAAAGGGGACTAAACTACCGGGTCATCAGTCCCCTGTACCCAGCTAATATATCACAGGGTTTCGTGTATCATTAAAAATAAGCACCCTGCAACCAGTACACAAGACATACAGAAGACAGTGTTGGTCATAATTACAACATAAAAAGAAAAAGGAACCACAATAGAGGTGGAACAAGTAATCAACTATACTTAAAACCACAGCAGATGATGTTAGCTGGCTGATCACTAGGATAATAATGGATGAGCCAACCATTCTGCACATACGACAACTGCCAGTCAGAAATAGGACTGACAAGACAAAAGTGACAACAGATTAAAACTGTAAGTGGTGTATGCCTGAAGATCAGGCATATGAACCCACCATTAAAGCTTATGATAAAATCCAGCTGCGCGAATAAAACCTAAAACACAGTCAGCCATGGAGGCGTCGTCAGCTAAAATCAAAGAAAGCGCAGTAAGCAGGTTAAAAGATCGCTGCAATGCAACTAAAAGTGGACAGTCCACCAAGATGTGGACCACAGTCAGCAGAGTGCCACAACAGCAATTTGGCGGGTCCTCTCGACGTAAGAGATGGCCTATACGCAGGCGACAGAGGATGACTGAGTCCCTGTCCTGCGATCCAAAGGCGACGGTTTCACCTCATACACTTCATCAACAGTTTCTGGAGATCCTTGGTACATTCTGTGATGCAGAAGTCATATATACTGATGGCTCCCAGGTCGAAGGCAGAGTGGGTTACGCCTATGTTCATGGCGACCACATTGAACAACGCTCCCCACTTCCTGGCTGTACCGTCTTTACTGCTGAACTGATTGCTGTACTTCGTGCTCTAGACCGCCTCCGTACATGACCCAGGAAGTCATATGTCATTTGCAGTGACTCCCTGAGTGGCTTGCAAGCTCTCGACCAATGTTTCCCCAAACACCATTTGGTGCAATACTTTCAAGAGTCTGTGTGTGTTTATTTGTTACTATCACTGCCTGTGCTCCTTCACCTGGTAAGTAGACTTAATCTATATTTTTTTACATTAAAATATTCTGTTATATAATGATTTAATGTACATAAACAAGACCTTCCCCCGCCTATATATTAAAAATATTGAAATTCTGACAGTTCTTTATTCATTTGTAAACAGATAAAGCACCTGAGGATGCAATTGTAAATTTTGAAACCGGTCGTGTTCTTTAATAAAGAATTTTAATAATCACAGCGGTTCTGCTGTCCTGTTCTTTGAAATATGGAAACACTGGACTGTTGTGTGTGTGTGTGTGTGTGTGTGTGTGTGTGTGTGTGTGTGTGTGTGTGTGTGTGTGTATATTTGTTTACCTTCCTTCCCCCCCCCCCCCCCCAAGGTAAGTCCTTCCACTCCTGGGATTGGAATGACTCCTTTTCCACTTCCTTAAAACCCAAATCTTTCCCTTTCTCTTATCCTTTCTTCCTCTTTTCCTGAAGAAGCGACCAACGGTTGCAAAAGCTTGTATGTGTGTTTGTGTGTGATTTTATTTGTGTCTGTCGACGAGCCTGTCGACGAGCCTGTCCTTTGGGTATGTCATCCGTTTTCTATTCATACACAAAGCACCCACCTAATACCATCCAGTGCAATCAGAGGCTTCAATTTTCGTGGGTAACACCCAGCCACAGCAAGGAGGATTCTGATACACACCACATTACGAACAAAAATTTCCTACAATGCATTTACAGTCCCTCATTCCCCTTTGCATTATTTTCATTTAAGTTCATTTACACCATCATGACTTGCTCTCCCTCCACAACTAGCATGGCAGTGTAGGAATGGTACCACATGTTCTTAATTTTGTGTGTGTGTGTTACATTTGGTGAATTGTCTGCACAACCACGAAGGTTCCTGGCCCAAAATCAGAAGGTTGTGAGTTTCGGAGATATAACATCATAAACAATGATAAACCATAACACAAAAATACACAGTGTCCTGCATCCACTAGTTTAGAATGGGAGCTCTTAACAATTATCAACAAACTTGATATCTTTACAAAAAGAGACCACTGCCCTGCCATTTTTGCAGGTCACATTAGCCATGACTTTATAATGTATTGCCTTGATAATTCTGGCTCTATTTACAACAAAGTTTGCATATATTATTAGTATATATCAATAAATGTTGCACCACATATAGAACACTGTACAATTCGAGAGCCAACGAAAACATATCTGACGCACAAATCGCAGCCAATGCATTAATGCCTTTGAGTGTGAATAATTACATTTTGTCATTGTGGGAAACATACGTAAAAGATGATGGGTTATTGTATCACTTCCTACCAAACATTAATTATGGTAGGAAATCATTAATTTTTTAAAATATGTTACGATACACATTATAAAAACTTAGACCTGCTACTTTAAATGATTGAAAATAAAATAAAAAAGAAAGAGGTGTTTTGGAGGGATGCTATTCTTTTGGTATTATGCTTCAATTTCTCGCTAAAGGAGACAATATTAGAAGCCTACACTTCCCTTTTTAAATAACCATGTAATTGATATCACTAGTAGTGCTTGAAGTTTGCAAAACGATATTTAAAACTTGACAGGAAATATTAAGTACTGTACTGTTAATTTTAAAAAATTAAATTCAGTAATGGAATGTGTCGAAAGTCTAGAAAGTTTTTAATTTCACAGTTCGCACCTAAGTTTTGCTGTGGCATTTCGTTTTTTGAGGTTTCATTCACAAATGAATCACTTTCTGATACAGTTCTAATATTTACAAAGAGATTTTGAAACTTTAAAATGGCAATGAAGAACGAATGAAGAAAGAAATAGTTTTGAGATGAGCAGACAACAAAGACAGAATGAAACGTTGGCACCAATGCATGGAAGACATACTCATATTGGCCCAACGTCCTTTGATGTTTGGTCAAAATACCAACAAGCAACGGAGCTGTACCAACGTTGGCGCCAACGCTATTTCACCGATCCACACATTGGACGAACACTGTTGGCGCCAACGTTGGGTCCAATGTGTGGATCCGGCCTTATTGCTATGTGCACTAGATAAAACCATATTTTGTATGGACAGCTAAAATGTGAATCTGGTTATACGGGCAATGACTATTAACACTGAAAAATATTAGGTTTGGCTTATAGCTGACTGCTTTGCCTTTTAAGTTTGTCTGTTAGAGCACCATAGTCAATTAAAATTCAACAACTTCTGAAAAAAAAATTTTTCATAGTTTACCATATTTTACCATCTATGATGTCCGCCTTACAATACACTCATTACTTATCATGGTAACCCCAATACACATCATGCATAATGCAACAATGGTATAACAACTTACATTAGTCTCCGAGCTATCCATACATGATTTCTGTTCTGGAGCTGGCTTGATGGAAAGACCAGGCACTTCAGTCTTTACAGAATCTTCAAGAAACTGAAAACAGAAAAATAATGATGGACTCAAAGCTTTTCTGTTTTTCTTACTTGGCTCTGTTTTAAGCAACTGGTTGAGTGCTAGGAAAGGGGATGGGAGGGGAGACTGCTTTTACACAGGTATTATGTAGAGGCGAATTGGATCCAAACACTAACGGCCATGTTCATTAAACAATAAGCCTCAGGCAATAAATATATGGTTGCCACATTTTTCATTTGATATTTGTTTATAATCGAAACTAGACATTATGTAAACAGTTCTACTTTCGAGGAAATATTTTTTTCATGCCAAACAGTCAAGAGATATTGTACTTTCCTTAATTAAAATTTCTTCATTTTGCAAAACAGTGATTTTGCACATCTGAACAAATAATGAAACACACAACATAAACGGATGAACTTTCTGTCTTACCAACACTGGTACCAAAATGGTGAAATGTGGAAGCTTAATCATTCTTGAACTATGAAACTGTTCTGAAATTTTTATATCTAAAAGTGGTATTCCTGAGGTGTTAGGTAGGTCTTCAAAAGTCAAAGAAAATATGTCATATATATATATATATATATATATATATATATATATATATAAAATATAAAAAATAGACGAAGATTACTCACCAGGCGAAGGAGCACAGGTGTGACAGCATCACAAATAAATAAATGAACACACACACACACACACACACACACACACACACACACACACACACACACACACACACACACACAATCGCAAGCTTTCGCAACCCAGTTGCGTCTTCAGGCAGTAGGGAAGGAGAGGGAAAAGGAAATGATGAGGGTTTTAAGGAAGGGGGTAAGGAGCCATTCCAATCCCGGGAGAGGAAAGACTTACCTTGGGGGAAAAAATGGAGGGTAAACAAATGCACACATGCCCACATTTGTTTACCCTCCATTTTTTCCCCCAAGGTAAGTCTTTCCTCTCCCGGGATTGGAATGGCTCCTTACCCCCTTCCTTAAAACCCTCATCATTTCCTTTTCCCTCTCCTTCCCTACTGCCTGAAGACGCAACTGGGTTGCGAAAGCTTGCGATTGTGTGTGTGTGTGTGTGTGTGTGTGTGTGTGTGTGTATTCATTTATTTATTTGTGATGCTGTCACACCTGTGCTCCTTCGCCTGGTGAGTAATCTTCGTCTATTTTTTATATTTTATTTTTCCTGCTAGGAATTTTTCGTCTTAATAATCGTTTCATATATATATATATATATATATATATATATATATATATATATATATATATATATATATATAATAATGGAAAGTCCAGGTTGGAATAAATAATATAGTGAGGACAGTTTACAACTCACCGCAAAGACGTGGCGACGAGCTGCGACAGGCACATACAAAAGACACACACATACAACACATTCAGCTATCGGCCATGGCCTTCTTCAGAAAATAGAGCACTCACGCAATCACACAGGCACACAACACAGTCATACAACCTTCACCTCCGACTGCAGTCGGAGGTGAAGGTTGTATGACTGTTGTGTGCCTGTGTGATTGCGTGAGTGCTCTATTTTCTGAAGAAGGCCATGGCCGATAGCTGAATGTGTTGTATGTGTGTGTCTTTTGTATGTGCCTGTCACAGCTCGTCGCCACGTCTTTGTGGTGAGTTGTAAACTGTCCTCACTATAAAATATGTCATATGTCATATACCATATTCAGACGTGTATGATTATTATTGTACTACTTCATATGAGACGCCCAGTTTCCTACCAGACTGAAGCAAATAAGGGGAACAGCCTCTGAGGCCAATAACACTGACTGCTTCATTTACACACAGTGGTATATGTATTCACATATTGTTTATTGTCCAATACCTTGTAGTTAAATGATCTAAAGTGGCAATAACACCAAAATCTGTAAAATAGCATACATGCATTTAGTTTTATTTTCAAATTTATTGATCCTTGAGTGAAGTAAGGAACCATTTACTAATTTCATGTTTCACATTGAGACTGGTACAGCTACCACTGTAGACCTGTGAGCTTTGAAAATATTCAGTAGCAGCCCTACTAGTGTAACCCCAACGCAACTGCAAGTACTTCAGAAAAAGCATTAACTTTATTCCATTTTGTCAGTAATTCAAAAACTTTCATTATCCTTCTTTATTCTGCGTGAATATGAAACATGTCTAAAGACTACCCTACTTTTGTGCAGAGTCTAGAAAAACTGGCCAAAACTACCAGTAAGCAACAACACTTTGCTAGAATAAGATCTGTTCGACAGAATTTGTAAATACAGTAGAAGTCCAATTATCTGGGATCAGACCCTAAACCAATGACTGGATAACTGGATAAACTGTGAAAACAGCTAATTTTTTTTTTTTTTAAGAAAAAAAAAAAAAAAAAAAGAAAAGAAAAAGAAAAGCCTGTTGCTTTTACATCTATGTCCCACTTTAATATTACTTTATTGACTACAAAACAGTATTGCTTAGTTTGTGCACTGCAGTGTACATACATAATATCATTTGTAAAATCAGTTGGCTCACTGGCTTCAGCCATTTTCATATAGCTGCAACTGCTCAACAGTGAGCAGATGAATGTGGTCACCATTCAGGCTACTGCTCCAGCCATATTAGCACCGTGTCGAGACATCCAAATGTGTCAGCAGCTGAATAGCCCACTTCTGGTCATTAGTTTTTAAAATCAGACTTTGAATGATTTCATTGTCACTGAGAACTTTGAATCTAGGGTCCAAAGAATCATAAGCAAGCCAGTCCCCTATATGCTGCATACTGCAATCAGGATGTCCAGGAATTTTCCAAAGGATTTTTCCTATGCCCTGAATTGAGATTTCTTCTACTGTTTCTCTTTCTTCCTCCTTTTCTCACTACTTCTTTGCATCGGCATCATGGTTGAAATGCCTTTCAATTCATTCCAAGCTCTTTTTAATGTGATGTCTTTACCGAATTCCATGCTTCTGCTACCATGTAACAACAGTCTTTTAAATTCAAATTTCGGTGATGAGCCACAATTTCTTCTATCAAAAGCTTCCTCAACAGCTGTCTTCTGTAATGTTGCTTCATTGTTTTGGTGACTGACTGGTCCAGTGTGTCCAGCAAACTAGTTACGGTTGGTGGCAGCAAGATTGTTTTTAAATGTTCCTCTTCTCTATCAAGAAAACTTCCTGTGGGTTGTGTGGCTGTACTGTCCAAAATTAACACCTTACTGCCTTCCTTCCCAGTGGCCTTTTGAAATTTTTACTTCAGGTATATAAAATCATACCATTCAATAAACAAAGCAGCAGTCATCCACACCTTTGGTTGGCTTTTGTCAAACACAGGAATGTTTATTACATTTTTTTAAAGCCCGTAGGCCTTTCAATTTTCCTTTCACGTGATGGGGTTGTAACCCAACAACACAGTGACCAATGGTGCTTTCCAGTCATGTGTGCGTACAGTAATGTAAAACGATGCTTTATATATTTTTCCTTATTACTTGTATTTTTTGTAAATTATTATGTATTTGTATATTTTATTTTTTATAACTTATTGACATTGTCCTGTTAATATCTGTTTGTGTTAATACTAAAGTGTAAAACCAAAGTAGACACACTGGTTTAGCAAAGGCTTTGCTATTGTATAGAATCATTTTTGATTAGGGAGTTTTAACTATGGTAGCACAGAGGCACACAGCGAGAGTCGTCGTTCTGATGAGTAGCAGGCAGACATAATAGTGAGACAGTGCGCGCAGTGATGTACAGCAAAAGAACGTGAAGAAGAATGTGTATTGGTTTGGCACTAGTGAAAGATATGGCGAACAGGCAGTATTAATTATTCATATGGGCACAGCTCACATAATTAACAAATACATCACGATGAATGCTGTGGGCCCAAAATTGTAATTAACATTCGTCACCAAGAAGAGCCTGTGTTTGCCAATTGTTAAGTGCCAATAGTCTCCAATCAGCAGCACCATGCCGCACACTGAAATCTGTAAGATCTGTCCAGTTTGTCTTAGCATGTACAGCTAACCAACATATTAGCGACAATTGTTCAATAGTGAACACTTATTTGTGAACCTGTGTTTAGATCATTACCCATAATCATTGTCCAGACAGGTTCCTTCCTCTTCCATTAGTTTTCTATAACTATGTGTATATTCTCAGTAAAACAAAGTCAAAGTCATTAAAGACAATGTGACAGTGATTAATAATAATTTGTTCAGAAAAAGGTTACTAAATGTAGCTTATGCCAGTGTTGCTGATCAATAGGTTTGCTAAGTTGAATAAATCTGCTAGGCTAACTTTCAATGGCAAGAGATATTTCAACATAGAGCAAAAGGTTTAATTAATTTTTATTGCATACTAATTTGAGGTATAGTTTCTGCTTTGCAAGTACTAATTAGTGAGAATAGTGATTATTTGCAAGTGTTTGAAATGCTAATAATTCCTGGTTAAAGAGAAGGCAAAAGGTAATCAGAAACTTAAATTGTTCATTTAAAATGTAAGCTTTAAGGTGAGAGTTTTGCATGATCTGCTGCATTTTGCATTTCATTGTCTTACATTCAACCTATGTGTCAAACTATTTCTCAGTAATTAGGGCATTGTCAGTGTCTTTGGAACTGGATTTGCAGCACATACTCTGATTCCCTGCCCACCAAATTTTACGTAATTTTTCACGTTGCAAATTAACTTTGCTATTATTAACATCCCACTAAATTATTTGCTCGTACAACAAGCTGGTGACCGTAAAGCAATAAATTATTCACTCTTTCCAAATTAATTCTTGTGTTCTGTTTGTTCCGCATTTTTCTTCTAAACATTAATTATTTCATTCCAAAGTTAACTTTCCGCTTTCTTTATTACTATCAATTGTTGTTATCTACTAAAGAGGTACAGCAACGTTCCGGTTATAATCTCCGCTATACTATCGGCTCCATTAACTATAGCCTTTCCACCCAATTAAGATAATTAGGCACACGGGTCAATTTTTCTAATTATCGTATACTAACTGGTGGTGTATGACGGTTGAAGGTTATGAGGTCTTTTATGATTCCCCATTGAATTAGCACACCACAAGATGTTAACATGCACTTTACTAACCTTATGACCTGTATCACTCGTTTTAATTGCTAAAGTTGTTTCAGGCAAAGCCAAATTAGGCCTGTCCTACCTGCATCATATAAATATTCAAGGTCATAAGATTCCACTTCAATTTCAAACTTTCCAATAAAATTCTCTGCTGCTTTTAGGTCTGCTGGTAATTTTTCATACATTAAATACAGGTCACAAATACCATACTTTGCCTTAAAATTTTCAAGCCATCTATTTGCTCTCTGCCAATTTTCTTTTGCTTTTTCACAAACAACCAGCCCATAAAGAGGGTTTTCCCATTATTGCTGTTTCATAAACTACTTGAAAACAGCTACTTCGAGCTCTTTGTTTTTTGCTGTTTTCATTCCCTTTTTTCTAACTCCCATCTTCATTATCAAGGATAGCAACATAGTTTATAATTGATGACTTGTTCTTTTTTTAATGTCTAAAATAGTGAACGTTCGTACATCTAACATTTCTGTCGAATGCTTACCACTCATACCTTTGTCTAATTGTTCAAGGATTTTTATTTTACCTGCCAATTACAAATCTGGTATCTGCTTTTAGACAACAGTGTATGCTGAACAGTAATTTGAAAAAATTGCACAAAAAACAATTTTAAAAACTCACATGAAAGAACATCTAGCAAGAAAATCACTGAACTAATCTATACTTCAAGCTCGCAATGCAGACAGAGAAAGGTCACAGAGCAGACAAATGTGTATTTTATGTCCAACAATACAAATACTGTAGTCATTGTTCGCTGCAAGGTTTAATACATTCCCAATGAATTGATTTTGCAACTATAAAGAAGCACTCAGCTATCGTTATCAGTAAGAGCCACTAAATAGTCAAAAATGCTCAAATTGATTCAAATAATTGGCTATCTGGATACTTTTAGTTTGCATAATTGGACTTTTACTGTACATACAAGAAGCCACTTTGTTCGTGCGAAGTGAGATCCAAACAATACAAATACGAATTTGATGACTGTCGCATTCAATAATTCTGCTCCATTTTGTGAAGCTGTTTTCCCCAACACAAACTGTTTCTTTCAAATAATTACAGAATGGGAGTAACAAATTAAGTATGAAATAAATAAAACGAACAGAGTCCTAAACATGGCTGTACTTCACAGACAATGTATGTTAACAGTTTTTAGATGAAATAATAGCCAACATGATTTGGAAAAGAGCTTTATTTGTGAATGGTTTTGCCAAAATTAATTTTGTCTTTTTCAGAAGGAATGTCTGATTGTAGAATTATATGAGTCATCAGTGAAGTTCAATCACACCATGTGAGTCATTAAAAAATTATATTCTATTTAATTATTTGAGCCCTTCATTTTAATTGCTGCCAATTATGTAAGACATGTACCATATACTCCTAAGAGCTTTTTGCTCCATCTTTCCAGAGTCAATCTAATGTAATTTTACGAGTGTCACAATCCTTCTCAAGAAAGCAAAATTAATTTTGTGAAAACCATTGGTGAAGGTAATAAACCTACTTTTCCATAACTAGTTGACAGTTATTTCACTGACAAACTGAAAAAATGCATAGCTTACAGAGCTCTTTTATAGAGGAACTGAAAGTTAATGGAAGTAAGCACTGTGGCAAATACTGCAAATGCCACCTGGGGATGGAGAGATGTACTACGAATGTTTTCAACATTATCTGCAATCAGAGAGCCTAGTAACATAGCTTCCAGAGTGCTATCTCTGTGTACCCTTTAATAGAGAGTTTTCCCAACCATAAAGCTCAGAGTGATATCAATGTGTGAAGCAAATAGGTGCCATGGCACTCGCATGCACTTTTGCTTCTAACAGCCATCTTGTCCACGACACACTGACACCGCCCCACGCCTTATGGTGTGGGATGCATTAAGGTACAATTCTCTTTCACCTTTGTTGTGTGTGGAGTGAACACACTCAGTGCTTGGTACATTCAGAATGCTTTAAGACCCGTTATTTTTGCCATTCTTGCAACAGAAAGATGATGCTTTGTTCCAACAGGATAATGCTTACGCACTATAACTGGAATTCAATGTGCTCTGCAAGATGTGCAGCAACTTCCCTGGCCAATATCACTAGACTTGCCTCCAATGAAGCATATTAAGAATATGATGGGACGACCACTGACATTTGCAACTTGGCAACCCATCACTTTCAGAACAACATGACAAGTCAAGCAGGCATGGAATAATTTATCCCACGACGGTGTTCACCATCAGAATGGCTGCCAGAATCAATGCCTGCTTATCACACTCACCACCAGAGGCCAGAGCAGGATAATTGCAGGCAGCGCACCACAAACTAACATCAGGCGGGGAGAACAGGAGTTGGCAGTTATATTGGGTATCTGGTAGAGACAACTAGTCAGCAGCCAATAAAGGCTCATTGAGTTATAGTGGTATTTGTGTGTTTGAGATTACAACACATTGACAATGAGTGTGTCACGATTCTGCCGTTATTTCATTAGTTGTTTTTCTCACAATGACAGAACTGGCACTCACAGAAGTGCTCCACTGCCTGGTTGAATGTCAGGAGACTCTCGACGCAGCGTTGCAAAACCAGAATCACTTTTTTGCCACAGCATTGGAGACTCAGACTCAGGTATTGCAGTCTTCAGCTTTAGCTATGTCTGGCCCTTCACGCCCCACAGGTTCTCAGATGTCGCCCGCAGTCTCTAAACAACTGCCCTTTCCTGCATATGGCGAGATTGCGGAAAAGTGGGAGGCCTACAAAAAATGATTGTGACAACACTTTCAGGCATTTGGAGTTCAGGATGCCCTTTTTGTCATGCCCTATTTCTCTCATGAGTTTCCCCAGGATCTATCAATTGCTGTGTCAACTGGCTCCCTTTCAAAATCCCACATCTTTCTTTTGACCAGATGTGTCAGTTGCTGCCATCATATTGCCGTGAGACACCATGTAAACCGACTGCAGGTGTGGAGTAGGGGATAGTGTCACAGACTGCGGGGCTAAAGGTCGCCAGTTCAATCCCGACCACCGGCAAAAATTTATTTCTTTGTAATTAACAATTCCAGAATGTTCTATATCTTTCTTATGTTCACTTCTAAATTCTACTTGTTTATTATTTTAACTAGTCTTCTAATTTCTGGTACATTCTGTTTATGTATAAATAGCAGAGCAGAGCACTCTGCCCGAGAGGCAGTCAGTGCTGCGTGTATGTTGAGTTCGTAATAAACCTGCTTTCAGTATAAGTGCTGTGTTTAGTTGCCTTCAAGGTCAAGCCTGCTTCCATTCAACGTGACATTGTTTGGTGGAGGCCCGGGTACAATGTGCAACAGCTGCATCACCGTTGCTCCTATTAGGCAACGTACAAGCCGTCGCTTACACTGACTGGAACTGGAATACAAGGGATACACCGAGTACATCCTTCCAAAAGTCCATATTATCAGAAGAACCATGGACACGAAACCAGCAGTAAGCCAGCTGCACATCAGACATCCGTCGGTGTTCTCTGGAGATACTGGGCAGGACCCCAACAAATGGTTAAAAGGGTTTGACTGAGTCACCAAGTACAACAGGTGGGAACATACGATGTGGCAAAAACGTGATTTTGGTTTTCCAATGCTGCGTCGAGAGTCTCCTGACGTTCAACCAGGCAGTGGAGCACTTCTGCGAGTGTCGGTTCTGTCATTGTGAGAAAAACAACTAACGAAATAACAATGGAATCTTGACACACTCATTGTCCATGTGTTGTATTCTTAAACACATAAATACCACTATAACTCAATGAGCCTTCATCGGCTGCTAACTAGTTGTCTCTACCAGATACCCAACATAACTGCCAACTCCTGCTATCCCCGCCTGATGTTAGTCCGTAGCGCGCTGCCTGTACTTGTCCTGCTTGGGTCTCTGGAGGTGGGCGTCATAAGCAGGCATTGATTCTGGCAGCCATTCTGATGATGAACACAGTCGTGGGATAAATTATTCCATGCCTGATTAACTTGTCATGTTGTTCTGAAAGTGATGGGTTAACAAGTTGCAAGTGTCAGTTTTTGTCCAATCATATCCCTAATGTGCTTCATTGTAGGCAAGTCTAGTGATGATATTGGCCAGGGAAGTTGCTGCACATCTTGCAAAGCTCAGAGAGAGAAGGCGAGTCTTCGACTATTATTTTGCCGCAAGACGTCAGCCATCAGAGCAGTTCTACCCCAGGCAGTCACCAGATGATGAGTTCAGTCGACCTATGGGAAGAAGCCCATCGCCGTGCCCTAGACGAGGTCGCTCCCTGACACGCTGCAGCCATTCACCGTCATTGTACAAGAGGTACCAGCCACTCCACTACCCACTGCGGCAGGGAAAACTAAGCGAGGCGACCATCTACAGAGGTGAGGCCACCACAGATGAAAATCCTCCATGGACGACAGTTGCTAAGATGTCGGGAAATCTCATTGACGTCATAATCGACGGCCAACCTGTCCGGGCACTTGTTGATTCAGGAGCGTCTTTCTCTGTATTGTCGAATAATTACCGCCGCACATTAAGGAAGACAATGTTCTGTGATACGGGGGCAACTGTTCTGAAGGTCGCGAATGGAGAGTACGTCCAGCCAGCAGAAACTTGTGTTGCAAGAGTAACCATCAACAACAGAACCCAGCCCTTTGAATTTGTCATGTTAACAGAATGTAGTCACAATGTCATCCTTGGATGGGACTTCCTTCAGGCATCCCAAGCTATCATTGACTATGGAAGATCTGAGCAGCAAGTTGAAGAAGTTGTTCTGACGGATACACGTAATACAGAAGTTTCTGGGAAGTTATTCGTCGTTGACAATGTGACGATACCGCCGTTGACAATGAGAAGAGTTGCAGTCACAAACACAGATGACTGGTTAAGCTGTGAAGTTCTTGTTGATAGTAAAAAGTTTATCAGGCTCACAAAAGAAATTTACATAACATCGCCTATCATAAGCATTACCGGAGGTCTAGGAGAAATTTAAATCACTAATTGTCATGAGCAGTCGCGACTTATCCCCAAAGGAATGTGTATCGGCAAAGCTGAACCAATGCAGGACGGTGAGCTCAAGATCATCAACGAAGACCCATGCTCTGCTGTTAGTACAGACAACACGCTGGAGGAAGCAAATGTGGAACTGGCAATAGGGTCCGGACTGACCAAGGAACAATGTTAGCGGGTGTTAGCTATACTACGTCAATTTTCGGGTGCATTAACACCTCAGCAGGGGAAAAGTCAAATGAAACGGCCCACGATAAGGCATCATATAAATACTGGGGATCACCCACCAATTAGCCAGCGTTTGTATAGTGTTGCCAGCTGAAAGACAGATAATTCGGGAGGAAGTGGAGAAGATGTTGCAAGATGACATTATTCAACCTTCGGAGAGTCCTTGGTCGTCTCCGATGGTCCTTGTAAAGAAGAAGGATGGCACTTGGCGAGTCTGTGTCGACTATCAGTGGCTGAACTAAATCACAAAGGAAGATGTCTACCCACTGCCACGCATTGACGACACCTTAGACTGCTTGAAAGGAGCTACATACTTCTCAACTATGGACATGCAGACAGGTTACTGGCAAGTTGAGGTTGACGAAGCTGACAGGGAGAGAACGGCTTTTATTATACCTGATGGCCTCTATGAATTTTAAGTAATGCCATTTGGATTATGTAATGCTCCGGCCACATTCTAAAGCATGATTGACAATTTGCTTCGACACCTTATGTGGACGACGTGTCTTTGCTATTTAGATGACATTGTCGTTTTCTCAAAAACCCATGACAAGGTCAAGATCCAGGACATTGCAGCTGGCTCCACAGGGAACATAAAAGCGGTTCGGTTAACACCATGCAAACCGACTGCCGGCGTGGCGCAGGGGATAGCGTCACAGACTGCACTGCTGAAGGTCACCGGTTCAATTCCGACCACCGGCAAAAATTTATTTCTTCGTATTTAACAATTCCAGAATGTTCTGTATCTTTCTTTTGTTCAGTTGTAAATTTTACTTGTTTCTTATGTTAACTATTCTTCTAATTTCTGGTACATTCTGTCTGTGTATAAATAGCAGAGCACTCTGCCCGAGAGGCAGTCAGTGCTGCGTGTATGTTGAGTTCTTAATAAACCTGCTTTCAGTATAAGTGCTGTGTTTAGTTGCCTTCAGAGTCTAGCCTGCTTCCATTTCAATGTGACAATATTACTGTAAGCATACTCGTGCTGTATCTTCTCGAGTGGAATTTTACAGATGTCACGAACAATCACACCAATCGTATCGAGCATGGGCAGCCAAATTACACAGCCTCAGTCGTCATCGCAATTTCGGTCCACAAGAAATCTTACGCTGATCATATGGTTATGGAAGTGATTATTCGTCTTGTATCTGACAGAAGTGTGGGAGCGGGCTTTGCAAAAAGAAAGCCCCTCATTGTCCGATGTGCTAAACATTGCTCAAGCTTTTGAGGTTTTGAGGGCCACGGGGAAACCAGATTGAAACTGGTGTGAGGTGTCGGCTGTTCAGCCCTACACACCTTACCAGCTAAGGGACAACAAGCCTACTGAAGCCGATGTAACACAACTCTAGAACATTTTGAGCACTCAGGCAGTCAGCATCGTATGCGGCAACAGCCAAAGGAAGTGGTTCGCAACAACAATGAAACCAGCTCACTCTCTTATCTCCCTTGCCTTCCTGCCCTTCTTGTTTGTCCTCGGCACTGGGCCACATGTTATTGTTACACAAAGAAAGATCATATTGTATGTGTCTGTAGATCAAATCCCTCCATACATGATCAGGATATGGACACCAACGTAAAATGCTTTGCAGTGCACTTAGCGCCCGTTTCTATACTCTTCTGTGACCTTTAAGTATGTAGGAAGGTCCTCTGTATGCAGCTTGATACGGGGGCAGCAGTCACCTCATTAAATTAACAAACGTATGTTGTCTTGGGCTCTCTGCCCCTCCTGTCGGTTGCACGCACACTGCTGAGCTACAATAAACAAAAAATTCCTATTTTTGGCAAGTTCACCGCTCCAGCAACCTACCACATTGTGACGTGTTCCTTAACATTTCTGTTGGCGGACAATGCTTCCACACAAAACATTTTTGGTATAGACACTTTTCAGCTATTCAGGTTCTCTCTTCCTGATGAGATCAATCTAGTCTCTGGACCTGGGGGTAATTCGCCCTATATCTTTGAGTAAGTGGGCTACTCCTCTCATAATCTTTAAAAAAAGGCAAATTGCGGCTCTGTGGCGATTTTAATGCCACAATAAATGCCCAGTCCATTAGAGATACTTACCTGTTACCTAACTAGGAGTTGCTAGCTAAATTGTCAGGAGGATTTCTTTTTTTCTCCAAGATAGATTTGATAGAAACCAACCTCCAGCTTCCCTTAGACGAGGCTTCCCAACGTTTGTCGGTGGTGAACACTCCTTTCAGCCTGAACCAATATTTATGGATCCCATTCGGGGTGGCTAGTGGCCTCACTATTTTTCAGCGGTTCTTAGACCAGCTCATTGCTCCGATCCCATTTAGTATAAATTACCTGGATGATATTGTGGTTTCCAGCAAAGTCACAAACAATCAAATACATTAAAACACATAATTTTGTGTGTGTTTTACAAGTTTATTTTTTTAATAATGGAAAGTCCAGGTTGGAACTAATAATATAGTGAGGACAGTTTACAACTCACCGCAAAGACGTGACGACGAGCTGTGACAGGCACATACAAAAGACACACACATACAACACATTCAGCTATCGGCCATGGCCTTCTTCAGAAAATAGAGCACTCACGCAATCACACAGGCACACAACACAGTTATACAACCATCACCTCCGACTGCCGCACGAAGTGGCCAATAGCAGAATGTGTTGTATGTGTGTGTGTCTTTTGTATGTGCCTGTCGCAGCTCATCGCCACGTCTTTGCGGTGAGTTGTAAACTGTCCTCACTATATTACAAGTTTATTTTTGTTACATTAACTGGTTTCCAGCTTATTCGGCCATCTTCAGAGTACTGACTGCTGGGTCAAAGAGGTTACAATGTTTAGATACAGTATGGTAAGAGATCCACCCCCATGAACCACAGACATTTCCAAGGTGGGGTGGCTTGCGTGCCCCAATGATACAGATAGCCAAACCGTAGGTACAACCACAGCAGAGGGGTATCTGTGGAGAGGCCAGATCAAAAAGGAGGCACTCACCATTGTCTATGCATTACAGAAATTCTAGATCGTCTTGTATGGTACAACATTCCAATTGGTCACAGACCACAACCCCTGATCTCTTTTTTTAGCCCTTCAGCATCACTCCCCAGATAAAGCCGCACACCACCTTCATAGAAGGGCTCTCTTTTTGTCAACATTCAGCTATGAAATTCATTTCCAACCTATGACTCAACATGCAAATGCGGACACGTTCTCCCATCTTACAGCTGGCCCCGACCCCGTTTTCGACAGTTTGTTTTTACCTGGATGTGGAGGCTCAACAGGCAGTGGATGGTTTTCAATTACCACTTCTCAGATAGCATCAGCAAAATCGGCCAATCCCATGCTATGACAGGTGGGGGTGGTGGTGGTGGTGGTGGTGGTGGTGGAGGTGGAGGTGGAGGACATGAGGGACCAAACAACGAGGTCATCAGACCCTTCAATCCCAAATTGTACACACCACGGAACCCAATGAAAAATAGGGGAAAGCCAAAAGACCATTACACTAGGAATTAAAATCATCTCACCAACAAGACTAAGACCAACCCAGGGCAGCGAAAGCTACAGTGTCCGCTCCCACAGCTCCGGAAGCGACCACTACCCTAAACCACAAGTTACTAATGGCACAGTGGTCAACATATCACAGCTCCAGAGCAGGGAGACATAACACGACGTTAAAATGTAAAAGAGTGGGGGACTGGGGAAGAGAAGGCTCTAAACCCCACAAACAGCCAAGATCCACAAACCCACTTACCCCGACCAAACGAGTCCTAGAGCTGACAATAAAATCTACTTTCACGGAGGAAGGCAAGGACGCGATCAACAATCCGTGGGTCATCCGCCAAAACTAGAGGCAACGAAGGCGGTAGGCCATAGTCGCCACAAAGTGTCAAATGGAGAGGACATTCAACCAGAATATGAGACACGGATTGTACGGCTCCACAATCACAATGTGGTGGATTGTCATTTCGTAAAAGAAATCCATGGGTCAGCCTGCAGTGTCCAAGACGAAGGCGACAGAGGACAATTGATTCTCTCCGGGAAGGGCGTAAAGATGAACTCCAAGCTGCAGTCGTATCTTTGATGGTGCGGATTTTATTGGAAGGGGCAGTAGCTTTCCAACTGCTATCCCATGAGGAGTGAAGCAAAGATCTGATCTCCACCCGCAGATCCGCACCAGGAATTAGAAAGGGAGGTGGGCAGCGAGTAATTTCCGATCTAGCCAACCGGTCAGCCTCTTCATTCCCTGTAATACCAACATGGCTTGGCACCCAGAGAAAGGTAACGGAGCAGGCAGCACGATGAAGGTCAGCAAGGGGATCATGGATGGAAATAACTAAAGGATGGGAGGGGAAACATCGATCAATGGCCTGCAGACTGCTCATGGAGACAGCACAGATTAAACCACGTTCCACGGCAGTCTGTTTAATAAAACAGAGGGCTCTATAAATCGCCATCAGGTCTGCCGTGAACACACTGCATGCCTCTGACAGAGAATGGCATTTCGCCCCAACAGGAGATGTAAAAGCATATCCGGAGTGGCCCGCAGTTTTCGAGCCATCAGTGTAGAAAATAGAGGCTCCCTGAAACTCTTCTAGTACTGGGCGCACCAAACGCTGAATGACCATGGGGGAAATTAAAGCTTTTGGGCCCTGGAAGAGATCCACCCGAATTAGTGGTTGCGGCACGATCCACGGGGGTGTGCATGCAGTGAAATAGGGGGCGCAATCTAGGGAAGGGAAATGGAAATCTCGGCAAAGAGAGGCAAGCCGCAGCCCGACGGGAAATCCCGCCCACGGCCGGATATCAGGGGGTCGAAGCCCGTCATATGCAAAAAGAACCTGGTAAGCGGGATGAGCAGGATATTGTCGGATGGCGATGGCATAAGATGCCAGAAGCTGATGCCGCCTGACCTGAAGAGGGCAGATTCCCACCTCAACAAGGAGATTGTCGACCGGGCTAGTCGGGAATGCACCTGTAGCCAAGCATACACCATAATGGTGAACCGGGTCTAATAATTTCAGAGCAGAAGGAGCTGCCGAGCCATAAACTTGACACCCATAGTCCAATAGGAACAAGATTTGAGCCCAATAGATATGAAGGATAGTTGTTCGGTCTGCACCCCAAGATGAATGAGCAAGGAAACATAGGGCATTGAGTTTCCTCATACAACTAATCTTTAGGCGGCGAATATGGGGCACCGAAGTCAATTTTTTGTCAAAGAGAAGACACAGAAAACGATGCTGTGCAACAACTTCCAGGCACTGATTACCCAAGAACAGTTCTGGATCAGGGTGAACTGTAGTACGACGACAAAAACGCATCACCCTCGTTTTTGACAAGAAAAACTGGAAACCATGGGACGTAGCCCACACTGAAGCCCGCTGAATGGCGTTCTGGAGCTGACGTTCAGTAGAGGCTACTGAGTAGGAGCTGTACCATATGCAAAAGTCATCGATATACAATGCCGGGGTTACCACCGACCCAACAGAGCTCACCAACCCATTGATGGCGATTAGAAAATGTGTAACACTCAACACTGAGCCCTGGGGGACGCCGTTCGCCTGTATTCGAGGGGAGCTAAAGGAAGAGCCAACTCTGACACGGAACAGGCGGTGGGATAAAAATTGACGGATAAAAATTGGTAAGAAGCCTCTGAGGCCCCAGTCATGAAGAGAACGGAAAATATGACGACGCCAAGCAGTGTCGTACGCCTTCTGAAGATCGAAGAAGGCTACTACAAGATGATGTCGTTTAGAGAAGGTCGGTCTGATCGCTGTCTCCAGTCAAAGTAAATAGTCAATAGGGGATTGTCCCTCCCGGAACCCACACTGGTAAGGTGAGAGAAGTCCCCAGGATTCAAGAACCCAGCATAATCTGCGGGCTACCATCCTTTCAAGTAATTTACAGGGGACACTTGTCAGGCTTATTGGTCGATAACTGTCCAGCGCCGATGGGTCCTTGCCAGGCTTGAGGGCAGGGACCACAATACTCTCCCTCCACTGAGAGGGGAAGACCCCTTGAAGTCAAATACAGTTAAAAACTTTTAGGAGAAATAGTCGTTGTGAGGGGTTGAGGTGTTTCAGCAACTGATTATGGATATCGTCAGAGCCAGGTGCTGAATCACGAGAAGAGGAGAGGGCCAGCGATAGTTCCCAGTCAGTAAAAGGTTCGTTATATGGTTCCACCTGGTGAGAAGTAAAGCCTAATTTGAAGGTTTCGGCCTGGTGTTTCTTAAGGAGAAAGGTCGCCGGATATGAAGTTGTCGCTGATACATTGGCGAAGTGGGTTGCAAGATGTTCTGCAACGGCAGATGGTCTGTACAGACCCCATCAGGCAGGGCAAGACCAGGGATGGAAGACGACCGCCAGTTACCTTGCATAGATCGGAGCATAGCCCACACTCTTGTCAGAGGGACAGAAGAGCCCAACGAGGAGACAAAATGCTCCCAGCATGTTCGCTTACTTTGTTTGATTAAGTAACGAGCTCTGGCACGCAGACATTTGAAATTTATGGGACCAGCGAGCGATGGGTGGCACTTAAGATGATGATTTTTTTTTTTGTGGTTTTAGGGCGCACAACTTCTACGGTCATTAGCGCCCAGCTTAAGATGTTGCAAGGCCCTACAGCACACGCGAATGGCTGCGGCAACAGTTGCATTCCACCAAGGGACCGGCCGGCGAGTAGGAAGGCCAGTCGACCGGGAGACAGCAGCATTGGCAGCTTGGGTAATCATGTTGGTCATTTGGCTTATAATATCATCTATACAGCCTGAGGGGGAAGACGGAAAAACAACCTGGGATGTATATAGTGGCCAATTAGCACGACGGAAAACCCAGCGGGGTACCCTGGCTCGTGGTAGGCGTGAGGGAAGTGAAAGGATCAACGGAAAGTGGTCGCTATCGCAGAGGTCATCATACGCTCACCAGTGAAATAAAGGAGGGAGAGAAGGAGAAGTGAGAGAGAGGTCTATGGCAGAAAAGGTGCCGTGAGCGGCACTAAAATGGGTTGGGGAACCATCGTTGAGAAGGCCCAGGTTGTGGTCAGCAAGAAACTGGTCTATGAGGCAGCCCCGGCTAGACGTATAAGCTCTGCCCCACAAAGGATGGTGGGCATTGACGTCCCCAAGGATGAGGTAAGGAAGGGGGAGTTGCTGAAGGAGGGCAACTAGGAACGCGAGTGTAGGTGGCCTGTTAGGGGGAAGGTAGAGGTTGCAAATGATTAACGGAGTGTCCAAGTGAACCCGGACAGCAACTGCTTCCAATGGAGTTTGGAGAGGAATCCAGGTACTGACAATATCTGTCTGGACCAAAGTACAAACCCCACCAGACGCCTGGAGGGGACCAACCCGGTTCCGACAAAAAGCACGGAACCCACGGAGGGTCAGTGAATGTGCATTCATAAACCTCGATTCCTGCAGGACGACACAGGCCGCAGAAGAGAGAGAGATTAGCTGTTTAATCACCAAGAGGTGACGGTAGTAGCCATTACAGTTCCATTGGATGATCACATCACGAGGATCTAGGCGGGAAGCGAATGGCGTAACGTCTGTCACGCTGCTTTGTCAGCGTCTGTCACCAAAGAAGAAGGGACAACATCAATAAATAGCTGATCAGCCTCAGACTCAATGGGATGAGCGAGTTGCTAAAGCACAGTGGTGCCAGAGGGGCTTTATATTGTAACTTTTGTTTCTTCTTCTCCTTCTCTTTCTCTTTGTCTCTTGTGGGACGGGGAGGACCCGCCCCAGATAGAGGACTTTTGTCAGTTAGGTCTGGTACTGACAAAGACCTTTGAACACATCGACTGGGAGTCCGATGGCCGACTGGAGGTCGAAGATCTCCGATCTGGGTAACGCTGGGACGTAAGGCCCTGAGATGGAGCACTGTCACCAGCAGGCGATGGAGAAGGGGTGCACTTCTCCGGCTGGGAAGGGGTGGGACACAAAGGGATGGCTACAGGACCTACAGAAGAGGGAGATGTATGGGAGGGGTGGGAATGGGGTGTAGGTGGGAGATGGGAGTGGGAAGGGGAGGGTGAAAGGTTAGAAGATAACGTCGTAGCGAAGGTCGTCACCATCTGCACGGGATGCAGACGTTCATATTTACTGTGGGCCTCAGGGAACGTCAAACGCTCCAGGGATTTGTACTCGTGTATCTTCTTTTCTTTCTTGAACTTAGGGCAATCTGGCGACCGTGAAGAGTGGTGTTGATGGCAGTTGACGCACACCGGCGGAGGAACACAGGGGCTCCCCTCATGTACTGGGCGTCCACATCACCGCATACTGGGACTGCTGTACAGTGAGAGGACATATGACTGAACCTCATACATCAAAAACATCACATGGGAGGTATAATGTAGGGCTTCACTTCACATCAATATATCATTATCTTGACCTTCTCTGGGAGTGTGTCCCCCTCGAGGGCCAAGAGAAAGGCCCCAGTATCGATGCGGTTGTCTTTAGGTCCCCTCTGAACGCGGCGAACAAAATGTACACCACGCCGCTCGAGATAGGCCCTAAGCTCCTCATCAGTTTGAAGGAGGAGGTCCCGGTGGAATATCACACCCTGTACCATATTCAAGGATTTGTGCGGGACAATTGTTACTGGAATGTCGCCAAGGGTGGTGCAGGTGAGCAAAACTTAAGACTTGGCTGCAGAGACTGTTTTAATGAGCAATGAGCCAGATCTAATTTTACTCATAGATTCCACTTCACCAAACTTGTCCTCTATGGTCTCAACAAAGAACAGTGGTTTAGTGGTAGTAAAAGTTCCTCCATCAGTCCTTGTGCAAACCAGGTAGTGAGGAAAGGGTTTACTCCTAACCGGCGAGCCTGGCCTTCCTCCCAAGGAGTAGCGAGGGAGGGAAACATCCTCGTATTCCGCAGTAGCAGCATTAAAAGAGCTCTTCCTGTCTTGAGAGACGGCCGAAGCATGACCATTTTGGAGTCTAACTCTTTTCATAGTGCTAGACGTCCGCCCTGGTGTCACCCACTCCGAAATAGGTGCTCTCTCCATGGGCGCAACCCAGCCTCAGCGAAGGCCACGTGGCACGATGGCCGTTGTCGAGAGTTCTGATGCCCCCGAGGACAGGCATCAACTCCTTGGTTTGCATGGAGAGGTCACAGCTCAGACACAAGTAGTGTGATCCCTGTGGTGTCAGGAGGCTCAGCCAAAGGGTACATAACACCCCCTCCCACACCGACTGGCTACACATGCTGGGGACCTAGCGGGGGATGGGGACTACAGCGAGGAAAGGAAGTGGAAAGGAAAGGATAGGACCCGCGCCGTAGGAGCTAGGTCAGGAGTTCTTCCCCAATTGGCTCACAAGTTATCAGATAATTTTGTTATGGAAGGTCAAACCCCAAGGGAGGAACAAACTGGGCCGAAAACCGGTGTACACAGCAGACAAAAACAAAATTGCAGGACAATCGGTACCATGGGATAGCCAAGCCGTCATCTAGATTAACACCGAAAGACAGGCTTGGAGAGGGTGGGAAGGAGCGATTGGGATGGGAAAGAGGGGGAACTAGGAGGGGTAATGCAGCCTGGGGAAAGCAGGAAAAAAGGCTGCAATGGCTCGGGGACCCGTGCGCGCCACACATGCACCCACAAAAGAACTGTTGGCCCCCTGGGGGGGATGACAGGTGGTGTCTTGTGTATAAACTGGTTGGCCAGAGAGGCTCTGAGCCATGGTTCAGACCCACTTCGCAATTATTTCTCGTTTCGGTAACAGTTTTCAGACCAGGATGGCGTCCTCTTGCTACCTAAATCTGACACAGCACCGAAGGTGGTTCTTCCCTTCTCTCTTCGTTGGAAGTGCTCAGTCTTCTTCATGCACAACACTGGAGGGTGTCCCATACAAAAGCATTGGCCTGCAGCCATGTGATTTTTTGGCAAGGGCAAGATTGCGATATCATCCGCAATCATGTACTTGTTCGAAATGTGGCACCCACCAAGCAGCTCATCGTGCATCTTTATCTCCGTGGCAAGAACCAGAACAAGCATGGGGACGAGTTCATGTGAACTTTGGGGGTCACTTTTTGATTCACCCTATATCTTCGATTGTAAATAAAGTACCACAATTCACAAGCATTAACCCCGTGTCCGTAAGTAAATGTAGAAAGTATCTGAAATCTCCAACAGTAAAATCTGAACACAAAATAATACATTTAATATAAGTAGGTCACTGTGATATTCTTCAGGAAAGAATCTCTGTAGTGCTAGCAAATATGAATCATCACATAAATCAATTGTTTGATGATTCTCCATGCAAACTGGAACTGTTGCCTCCTTGGAGCAAACGGTTCTAGATGTACTTCGTAATGGTTCTTGGCTGACACTACAGGTCACTCTTCTTACAGTGACTCATCGATTGATTCTGGAACTACATTGCTGCTTAATCCAATACAACTTGGGAATGTCTGCAGGAGTGAGGCTGGGAATCCACAGGTCAACAGGTGAGTGATTTCAACACAGCGAATGCCAGACTTAAAACATTCATTACAACAAATCAGCAGTTCTGCCAGCAAATTTCCATAAAAAATTGCTGTATTTTACTTTATGTTATGTCCTATTTTCCGCATTGTTTCACTGCATTTCATTTGGTTATTTTTGGGGAGACGGGCAGCTGCACATACTCTATTTTGTCACATAATAATGTGTTACATCACCAATCATTTTAATCTTTGAGCATACACAAAATCCTTTATACCATATGGGGACAGACTACATCTCATTAATTTTGCACCAATTCCTTGTTCTGATAACAAAAGGCATGTTTCATGTCAGACATGATTTACCATAGTCCTTATTACCTAATTCAATAACATTAAAAGTACAATTGGCTATAACATCTCTACTATTTGCACTATCCAAACTGACCAATGCTTTCACAGTACCACCAGTACAACAAACAACAGTTAATTGTCCGTTTCCATGTTGAGTAACTACTTCTTTGGTAGATATGTTGAATTTCACTACACAAACACTTCTCCTTATCTGTGACCCATTTAGTTGACTTTATACCTCTAAACTATTAAAACTATGAAGTACAATTCAGTCATGTCATTCAGTATTGCTTTTTATTCTCTTATTTTCTGTCAATAACACTGGACTTTACCATTTTTTTATATACAGTTTATATATACTGTAGGAACAGGCATAAAAAGTGATGGAGGGACTGGAAACAATGGTAAGTGCCAACAAGGAATGGAAAGATGAGGCTCCTACTCCTCTACAAAATAATTTAATGTGTGAAGTGCATTAATTGTCAACATGAATATATTAAATAATGTAACATAAAGAAGCCAATTAACCAGAAAAGTGCATGAATATGCAATGTAGAAAAATGTAAGGCGATGCGCATTAGTAGAAAAAACAATCCTATAATGTTCGAATACAGCATTAGTAGTGAGCTTCTTGATGCTGTCGTGTCGTTCAAATATCTAGGCGTAACACTGCAGAGCCATATGAAATGGAATGAGCATGTAAGGACAGTTGTGAGTAAGGCGGACAGCCGACTTCGGTTTATTGGGAGGATTTTGGGAAGATGTACTTCACCTGTAAAGGATACCGCGTATAAAACACTTGTATGACCATGTCTTGAGTATTGTTCAAGTGTTTGGGACCCACAGCAGATCGGTTTGTAGGAAGACATAGAGGTGGTTCAGAGGCGAGCAGCTAGATTTGTTACCGGTAGGTTTGACCAATGCGCGAGTGTCACGGAAATGCTCCGGCAACTCAGTTGGGAATCGCTGGAAGAAAGACTACGTTCTTTTCGTGACTTTCTGTCAAGTAAATTTAGAGGGCCGGAATTTGAATCTGAGTGTAGTACGATCTTGCTGCCACCTACTTACATTTCGTGTAAAGATCACAAAGACAAGGTAAGAGAAATTAGGGCTCGTATGGAGGCATATAGGCATTCTTTTCTTTCTCGTTCTATTTGGGAGTGGAATAGGAAAGGAAATTCCTACTAGTGGTACAGTGTACCCTCCGCCATGCACCTTACGGTGAATTGCAGAGTATGTATGTAGATGTAGATATATCACAGAAGTTTAGGACTGTCTTTATCTTACCCACTCAAATAATAATGACTGTTTTGTGTGTTCTATCAATACGCAACTTTTGAGCTGAAAGAAAAGAAAGTTTTCCTAAAATGTATATGTTTGAAGTTCATTCTTTAGCGCTGAAAGCAGCACTGCTTCAGAAAGCAGGAAAAGCACAACAAAATTAGTGGAAGGTTTCTTCATCATCAGCCTTATTATCATAAAGATTACTCAGCTAAATTAGTGTTCAATTCACCATCTCTTCTAAAATGAAGCCACTTCTCATGAGAGCAACATTGATAGTGTTTTCCAAGAGCCATGCAATTTTGACCGCTGAGGGCCTGGCTGCGAGGCGGCATGGCTACTGCCATCAACAGATGTACAATCGTGCTCCATGGGTTCAGACATCTGTTCTGCCTCCTTCCTGGATTGATTGCAAGGCCGGTGAAACACTGGCAAATCGGCAAGCAGCAGAGCGTCCTGGCAAAACAGAGGATGTCGTGACCAAAGAGTCACGCCGTGGCGGGGAAGGAGAGGAACTTCCCTTTCTGTGTGCCTTTTTGGAGGCAGTTCTGTTTGAAGAATGAGCAGTTGGCAGTTGGGAAGATGAAGATTTTAGAAAATCTTCGCGAACAGCATTTTTTTCCGAATATGGGATTCCGACTTACTGGCCCGCGCTTTCTGTGAAAGTGACGTGAACTGGTATTTAGAGTGAGCAGAAGATATTGAGGATGTTGAGTGGGCTATCTTTGGGCTGGCTGATCTGGCAACTGAGTCGCTGAAGGTAAATCACACGTCTGCATACTCATCTCCTTTGTTGGTCGAGGAGATGAAAGGACATTACTGTAGGTACCTATTGGGAGCACAGCAGGCTTTTTACTTGCTAGTAATTTCTGGGCAGCAGAGGTGGAAACTTTTTTGTTGACTCTTATTTCATGTATGGTCCACTCAACTTTATATACAGGGCATTCGCGAGACTAGAAGGCTGGTCACCCACGCAGTCGATGGAGTGAGGGCACGGAGGTGGGCAGTCACCCTCGTGGGTATGCCTACCACAGGTGGTGCATTTTGCTGCATTGGGGCATGACTGATGGGTATGATTGAACCGCTGACACTGGTAACATCGGGTGGGATTAGGGACATATGGCAGAACGGAGATGATTTCACAGCCTGCTTTTATCTTTGAAGGACGGTCAAGCTTCTCAAAGGTCAAGAACACTGTTTGAGTTGGTATTAGTATGTTGTTAACTCTTTTCATCACACGATGTACAGCTGTTATACCCTGGTGGCAAAGGTAGTCCAGTAGTTCCTCATCAGACAGGCTGTCAAGGGTTTGTGAGAACACTATCTCCTTAACAGGAAAGGTGTGCAACAGTGAAATACAAAGCAACTTCTGAACTTGGCACCATTGGTTTCCAACAACAGTGTCCCAATACATTGGTGGGAAGAGGTTTTGACAGGACCTGCAATCACATTAACACCCTGTTGTATTACTAAGGGATTCACTGACAATCCTCCAAGCCACCAGGAGCAGTTTAATGGTTCAAAGCTTATTATTTGTAAGTGAGGACCACACATTGTGCCACGACGATATAAGGCGGTGGGAAAGTGCCCCTCGAATATCATTCAATTGGGACAGAGTATGTAGCTATCCGAGGTAGGGAAGTTGCAGCCTTGGCCGCGGCATCAGCAGCCTCGTTATCAGGCACGCCTGCATTGTCAGGTATCCACTGGTGGTGAACGCTAGTGCCGTCAGCAGCTAATAATTGAAGTGAGCAGTTGATTTGGTACACAACAGGATGGGCCCAAAAGGTGTGTCTCACAAGGGGAACACCAAGTATGGTACCAACGGAATCTGATGAGTCGTAGGTATATTGTTATGGAATTCCTCCAGACCATCAAGCTAAAAGGATTTCTTTTAATGGGCCTAGATTTCTAAAAAATCAAAATCAAATTCGCAGCAAATTACCACACATAACATGTCTACTTATACATGGCGGTTACCGCTCAGCGAGACAGCGTGGTGTAATCGGCAAGATGCGAGGATGCCATGCAGGCGACCTGGGTTCAAGTACAACATGGGTCAATTACCTTTCACACCTGTCCAATGATTATGCATAATTATGTATTTTTATAACCATTCTTATGTTA
Organism: Locusta migratoria; assembly: GCA_026315105.1. Lineage (NCBI taxonomy): Eukaryota > Metazoa > Arthropoda > Insecta > Orthoptera > Acrididae > Locusta > Locusta migratoria. The sequence goes on along the minus strand of CM048752.1, from coordinate 17,786,280 downwards.
ACGTTTGTAGTAAATGGTCAGGATAAAAACATGTAACATTCGCTCAATATGTTATGTATTGAGCGATGATTATTTTATTCATTTTGTTTTTTCAAAGCACACTTTTAAGGCAATTGAAGCATATTTCGAAATCAGTAAACAGTCTTTTGTTTACACCTATAATATTTGGGCAACATTTAATACCTATGTTTAGAGTTCCTGACCATGCTGTTTTTATCTCCTCCTATAATGTGTGTACCCACGTGATGTGTCTCAGTCTACTATTATGCTACGTCCAATTGGTTAGTCATTCGTAGCATGTTGTTCATGCGTGTGGCAAGTAGTGCAACATGGAGAACAAATGTGCTATGATAGAAGTAGGCCCATCAATCGAAACCTCTTCGGAAATGGATGTGTGTGATAAGTCAAAAGGTGAACTCACTAACACCTTAAAATACGCCGAATGTTTGCTTCGCAATTGGAATCTGTTCACAGACACACTGCCAAGCATGATATCCGGAACGTCCCTTGCAATGGGCAAAGAGATTGCCAATGAAATACTTCACATGTTGGCAGACAGACAAGTAGTTCACGTTGAGGAACTCACAGGTGTCAACGAGATGAACACCACAAGTATACATTGGTAAGTATTGTTTTTATTAGCTTTACATTGATGCATTTGTTTTGGTTTTTCAAATTGCAAGTGGCAATTCCACAATCCTTTACATTGCAGTGCAAATGTGTACTGGAAGATGACAATGAGTGTGTTGCTGTGGAATTCATGCCAGTGCTGAAAGATTACATACCTTTATGGTACAAAGAAAGAACAGTCGCTCTTGCAGCAGCTCATCCAAAATGGAGCTTAAAATCATTGCAAGCGAACAGATGTTCTCGCTTGAAACATAAAAAACATTTTTATTGTTTGAAAGACAACATCAAAAGAGGAATGAATGTGGATAAATGGACAAATCAGGAAACCTATGAACGATTCCTGGAAGCTCGGCAGAATTTGGAGCAGGTAATATTTTGTATAGCAGAGGTATTTCACAGACAAATTATTGTTATTATACCAACGATAACAACTCAAGGATTATATGAGTCCCATATGCAACTAATAATGATTTATTCATTTTTAGGTGACGACAAGGACTGCAACAGTGGGCGATGACTGCTACGATCCCGTATGTTTCGGATAATTTTTAGTTCCTAGACAGCTCAATGTGGGTGGAATGTTTTAAAAAGAAACACGGGGTCAAACAGTGTAAGATTACAAAATTTATCAGCTCAAGAGAGTATGCCACAATGGACGATGTATTGGCAGCTGCAGAGCAGTTCCGGATCCAAATGCGACTCATCATTCTTAATTTCGACCCTGATTATGTTATAAACACAGATCAAACTGGATGCCAGTGTCAATTCACATACAATAGAACACTTGCAGAGAAAGGGGTTAAATCTGTTCTTGTCAAAAAACGAGATTTAATCAAAATTAGCCACTCATACTCGGCGCAGTATACTTTAACTGCATCAGGAAAAATGATGCCATACGTGTTTTTATGTATGCAGGAAGTAACAGGCAAATTTGGTCCGATTGTTGAAACAACTGTTGATGCGCTGAGTGAAAGATTCAAAAACATGATTGTGACCTGCACAAAATCTGGAAAGTTTATTAAGCAACTCTACGAAACATTCTTGAAAGGTTTTATTTCACCATACGTGAGTCAGAAGAAATTTCTTTTAATTATCAATTCATGGAGTGGGCAAACTGACCAGACACTCTGCGATAATATCTTCATTGATGAAACAGGAGCATGCACTTGCCCTATTAAAGTTATTCCACCAAAGTGTACCCCGCTGTGCCACCCATGCGATGTGTATTTTTACTATCAGGTAAAACTTTTCATTAAAAAGTACAACATGTTCCTGAATTAATAACAGCTAATTGTAAACTCGCTTCACAAGATTCGAATACATTCATTACTGTTGCATCATTTCAGCGCACCAGTCTTCATTCCCACGATTAAATATGCCTGGTTTGCGTCGCAATTAACTGACGACCGAATATTGTTTTTGAATGTGTACGACCAGTGTTTTCCAGTATCGGTGATGGAAACACCTTGCAACCATAAAGCGGTAGCATTTATTAGATGTGTGTGTGGTTTTTTGTGGTTTTAGGGTGCACAACTGCTGAGGTCATTAGCGCCCAACACTGCCCATAGTAAAATCGAACCGGTGTTAGAACTTAAATGGCTTTCCCCATATTTGCACGATGTATAGAAAGTAAAACTCTCTTAAAAGAATGCGGGTCATCAGCTAAAATATCAGACATTTCAAATGGTAAACATAGATCATGACGGAGACGATTAAAAAACGGACATCGCACTAAAAGATGGTTCACAGTAAAAGGTTCATCACAGTGCTCACATAAGGGAGCAGGATCACCACGTAGTAAATACTGGTGGCTATAACTGCAGTGGTCAATACGAAGACAGGCCAGAACAATCTCCTCTCGGCGGGAGGGTCGAGAAGACGTTGACCAGAGATCAGGCACAGGTTTAATGGCTCGAAATTTGTTCCCTGACAGGGATGACCAATGTAAATACCAACGGGAGATAATACGCTGGGAGACACCAGTGCGAAGGTCATCAGAGCTAGTAGAAAAGGTAGATAGCCGAGGAAGGAGAACTGCCTCCTTGGCAGCCGTATCTGCAGACTCATTCCCAAACACTCCCACGTGGCCAGGGACCCACAGGAACGTCACAATAGTTCCGCTCGTTGAAAGAGAAGTAAGGCAATTGCAGATGATTTGTACCAGGGAATGGGCTGGATATAGCGTGTGAAGGCTGAACAGAGTACTCAGAGTGTCCGAACAAATGACAGTCTCATTGAGCGAGTTTCGCCGGACGTATTGGGTGGCTTGATATAATGCATACAGCTCAGCTGTAAAAATGGAACTCCACTCAGGAAGGCGATATTTAAGAGAGACGTTGCCAAGTACAAAGGCACACCCAACACCCTGGTATGTCTTTGAGCCATCAGTGTAGATGAACAAATTGTCATCAAATTTGAACCGAAGTGCGAGAAATTCTCTCTGGTAAACGAAACTAGGTGTGGAGTCCTTTGGAAGAGAATGAAGGTCAAAGTTAACACAGACTTCAGGGCTTCGCCACTGTGGAGAGGTGCTCTCTCCAGTCAAGAAGATAGCAGGCATTGTAACGCCGAGCTGGCCGAGTAACGAACGCAAGCGTACTCCCGGTGGTAGCAGAGCAGACGGGCGCATGGCGAAGAGACTGTCAAGGGAGTCATTAAAGAAAACTGCGTACATTGGGTGCCCTCGCATGGACGACAAACGGCTAGTGTAACAGCTAAGTACGAGTTCCCGACGGTAAGAAAGGGGTAGTTTGGCGGACTCGACAGAGGCTCTCAACGGGGCTGGTGTAAAACGCTCCCGTCGCCAGACGGAGACATTGGTGGTGGATTGTGTTAAGGCGGCACAGTATGGATGGTCGAGCCGAAGAATAAACAATGCTTCCATAGTCCAGTTTGGACCAAACTATGGTGCAATACAGATGGAGGAGAGTAGACAGATCAGCTCCCCACGAGGTGCCACTTAACACCCGCAGCACATTGAGAGAGCGGGTACAGCGAGCTGCCAAATGGGATATGTGGGGAGACCAACTTAGCTTCCCGTCGAAAACAAGTCCCAAGAATGTCGTGGTATCCACAAATGGAAGTACTATGGGGCCCAGACGAAGGGACAGGGGAAGGAACTCCTTCCGCCGCCAGAAGTTCATGCAGTCTGTCTTGTCAGTGTCCATACTCCACGTGTGGAGAGTGTATAGGCACCGCTGAAGGCGCCGCTCCAGGAGACCTGTTTCCTCAGAGCTGCTGTAGATCGCGAAGTCGTCAACAAAGAGGGACGCCGACACTCCCGGTGGAAGGTGATCGGCTATAGAATTGATTGTCACTGCAAATAAAAAAATGCTCAGGACTGAGCCCTGGGGGACCCCGTTCTCCTGAATAAAAGTGTTCGATAAAGCCGAACCAACATGCACTTTAAAAACACAGTCTGTTAAAAATTCGCGGATAAAAATTTGCAGGCGACCCCGAAAACCCCATGTATGCAGAGTGCGGAGGATGCCCATCCTCCGGCAGGTGTCGTATGCCTTTTCCAGATCAAAGAACACCGCTACTGTCCGCATTTGTCCTTCCCAGGCTTTGGTATGGGAATGACTATGGCTTCACGCCAGCATCACGGAAAAGTGCCTTCTATCCATATGCGGTTGTAGGTGGCCAGTAGGAAGTGCAAGCTCGTTGGTGAAAGGTGTTGCAGCATCGCCATGTGAATGCCATCTGGTCCTGGAGTGGAGAACCGCAAAGACGAGAGTGCGTGGTGGAGCTCTCGTACAGTAAACTCGGTATTGTAGCATTAACAGTTCTGAGAGGTAAAAGGAAATGGAGTCGCCTCCACCGTCCGTTTACTAGCAAGGAAAGCATCAGTGTAGTGTGAAGAGCTAGACACCTCTGCAAAATGTCGACCCAGTGCATTGGCTATTTGTGGAGGATCGACGACGGTGTCAGTTGCGACACAGAGCCCGGGAATCGGGGAATGAGCCATAGTGCCTGAAATTTTTCTAACGTTACCCCAAATGATGGAGGAAGGGGGAGACCTATTAAAAGAGCTCATGAATGAGCGCCAACTGGCGTGTTTACAGTCGCGAAAGAGGCGACAACAATAGGCCCACAGCCATTTGTATCAGATGCAGTTGTCGAGCGTGGGCAGTTTGAAGGTTTTAAGGGCATGTTGCCGTGCTCGTAGAGCGTCACGGCATTCCGCGGTCCACACGGGACAAGGGGACGATGTGCGTGGGTAGTCCTGCAGGGGATAGAACATTCCGCGGCTGTCAGAATAACTGTGGTAATGTGTTCCACTTGGTCGTCTATACTAGGATAGTGATAAGTACCAAAATCCGCCAGAAACAAGTAGAGCTCCCAGTCCGCTTTGGTTATCTGCCAGTGGTGTGAATGCTCAAGGGTGTCAGGCATCATTAGGTTAATTACACATGGAAAATGGTCGCTCGAATATGGGTCTGACAGAACAGACCATTCAAGACGCCGTGCCAGCTGAGCAGTGCAGATAGCTAGATCTATATGGCTGAAAATGTTTGTGGAGTCCAAAAGATAAGTTGGTTCACCAGTGTTAAAGCAGATGAGCTGAAGGTGGTTCAGTATATCTGCCAGGAGGGAGCCCCGTGGACATGGTCGTGGGGAGCCCCAAAGGGGGTGGTGGGCATTGAAATCACCCACCAACAAAAACGGACACGGAAGCTGGTCAATAAGATCTAGAAGATCAGATCTAGTGACGAAAAAGGAGGAAGGAGAGTAAATATTGCACAGTGTGAAGACAAATCCAGGAAGGCATATCCGGACAGCAACAGCTTGTATTGGAGTACACAAAGGGACTGGTGTTCTGTGTACGTCATCCCAAATAAGCAACATTACGCCCCTGTGGGCTGGAAATCCTGCCACTGGAGGAAGGTCAAAGCGAACGGTAGTGTAGTGTGGGAAAGTAATTCGAGTACAAGGGAGCAATTTTGTCTCATGTAGAGAGAAGATAATTGGGTGATATGTTCGCATGAGAAGCTGCTGTTCTGTCCAATTCGACCGGATACCATGAATGTTCTATTGAAGAATATACATAATAGGTTAAAATGAGATGAAGGTGGACATCAACCTGACAAAGGCGGTGGGCCACAATGTGAATGTTCGCAACTGGTGGTGTCCGAGACGGGAGGGTCTTGCTCCATATTCTCAGAGGTGACCACAGCAGCTGCGTGAGTGTGGTCGGCAGCCCCATCTTTAGCTGATGCACCTGGAGAGACTATAGGCTTCCAGGGGATGCCATCGTCGCATTGTGAGGTAGAAGGGAGGGAAGTTTTCCCCCTATTTGACTTCTTGGAGTCCTGGTGAAGCTCCTTGGTTGGCTCAGATGTTTTGGAAGGGGTGCGGAGGAAATCCTCATGCGAATGCTCCTTCTTACACTTATGGGTCTCTATCTGTGGTTTCAAAGCTGAAGATGAAGATTTGGAAGAGGTAGTCACACTTTTCGTCGAACGTGATGCCATTGTCGATGTAGACTGTTTGACAACTACTGTAGTAAACTGTAGGTCACATGTCTGTGTGGCCATATTCCGTGTTGGTTGAGGCGCTGCAACTACAGTACTGTAGTTACCACGCGGTGGGGTCTTAGGCTTACGACTGGCGTACATCTTACGTGCAACTTGTATTGGAACCTTTTCCTTGACATGGATTTCCTGTATGGCCCATTCATCGGCAAACACGGGACATTCCCGGGAGGAGGCAGCATGATTCCCATTACAACTGATGCAATGGGGAGACGGTGGTGGACAAATCCCTTCACGTGCCTCTTTACCGCAGGTGATGCATGTTACCGGGTTCTTGCACGACTGGCTTGTGTGGTTGAAGTGATGGCACTGATATCACCGAGTAGGGTTAGGGATATAAGGTCGTACTGTCGTACTCATACCCTGCCTCGATCTTCGGTGGCAGAGCCACTCGGTCGAAGGTCAGAAACACTGTGCGAGTGGGGACTTTTTCTCTTTTTTTCATCACGCGATGTACTGCGATGATGCCTTGCGCTGCCAGATATTCCTTTAGTTCATCCTCAGTCAGACCGTCCAAACTGGCTGAGTAGACTACCCCTCGGGAATAATTGAGGGTTGGATGAAGCTCAACACGAACCGGGTAGCTATGGAGCAGAGTAGCCTTAAGCACCCGCTGTGCCTGGGAGCCACTTTCTGTTTCCAACAGTAGTGTTCCATTATGCAGGCAGTTGCATGTCTTAACTGGACCGGCAATGGCATCAACCCCTTTCTGAATAATAAATGGGTTCACCGACGAAAAGGATTGTCCTTCCTCAGTATAGGTAACCACAAGGAACATTGATGTCTGAAAATTCTTCTGTTCAGAGACACTATTGTCCAGTATGTCAATTTCTAGAGACTCTTTACATTTTCTTTTTTGATAACCATCGCGGACGTATCCCCCACGATTGCCAGTGTCTCCGATGGCACGCTCCTTCCTTCCCCAACGGAAGCACACCCGCCTTGGGTGATTGCCTGTAGATCAGGAGGTGCAACATGGGGTGGGAACAGAGGGACCAATCAGCGAATCGGGAAGGTATCAGCGCAGGCAATCGCCCCACACCTGGCCTGGCCTTAACCTGTGGGTACACACGCACCTTACATGCCAGCTCGGGGCTGGGACTTCCGCATTACCCAGTCACCCATATGGGTGGCCTTCAAGTGCATACAGGGAGGAGGAAGAGAGAAATAGTAGGAGAAGAAGCCTCAAACGCAGACGCGGAGGCAAATAAAGAGGTGAAAGAAGAGCTTAAGCCAAAAAGGTCAGAACTTCGGTTCCCCGAAGGATGCACAGACTCGGTCCCCAAGAGAGGGGAAAAGGACAGTAGGAGAAGTGTCATGTAGCACGAAAAGGAAAGAGTGCTACAAAGGCTGGGGCCCCGTCCTGGCCATACACGTACTCACCACAGAGCGGTGAGCCCCCTGGGGGGATGGGTGTGTGGTGCTACATTGTTCTGTTTTCGGTGCTTCGATGACAATTATCGCCCAGAAATTTGTACAGTTGTTAAAGATAGTGACAATGGCGACCGTGAGTAAATATCACTGTGCAGTAAGTAAAATAATCAGTTGCTACTGTGTTATTCTGACTGTTTACTCAAGCTGTAACATAGGAGTGGGTATAATGGCATATAATTATGCACAATAAGAGAAATGAAGAAAAGTGAAAAATAAATGACCCAAAGGGAATGATGTTTTATTTTTTTGGTTATTTTTTTAAGTCGTTTGACTTTTCATTATTTTTGTTTTTCTTTCTTTATATTTTTCTTTGCTTAATTATTATTTTAAAATATATATTGGAATATAAAAAGTAGCAATTACAATTTTTAAAAATTGTTCTGCCACTAGGTATCAAACCCGGGTCTCCTGCATGGGAGCCTGACACCTTGCCAATTACACCAAACAGTCTCGCTAAGCAGTAACCACCATGTATAAGTAGACACATTACGTGTGGTAATTAGCTGTGAATTTGATCTCTATTTTCTTAGAAATCAGGGCTATTGGAATAAATCCTTTTAGGTTGATGGTCTGGAGGAATTACCTCACAACATACCTGTGACCCATCAAAATCTGGTGGTAGCATACTTGGTGTTCCCCTTGTCAGACTCTGGATGGTGCTGAGGGAGTCAGAGCAGTGACATAGGAAGGAGAATGGTGTTGTCAGATATATAGTACAACCTGAAGAGGGCGAAAAGCTCATCTGTGAAATTCAAGCATTGGTCATTAAGCCTGTACTAAAACCTGTCATCCTGGACAACAAAAGCACATCCGACACCTTCATTGGTCTTAGAGCCATCCTTATATATGAAGACAGAATTTTCGAGCCATGCACAAAGTTCGAAACCCTGAACAGTAAACAGCATCTGAAGTACTCTCCTTCGGGAGTGAAGCGAGTTCGAGTTGAACGCGAACTTGAGCCTGAAGCCGAGGTGGCACTGGGCTCTCACCTATTTGAAATGTAGAAGGAAGGGTAAAATCGAGCTGCCAAAGCAAGCAGTGAAAGCGGAGTCCAGGAGGGAGCAGGGCAATCTTGGACAGCCCGTAACCGCTATTGAGAGAGTCATTATAGAATGATGGATAGGAAGTGTGGTGGGACATTGAAAGCAGACGGCATGCGTACCGACACAGCTATATGTCGCGTCGATAGGTTCAAGGTAATTTGGCAGCTTCGGCATAGAGGCTGTCAACAGGGCTAACGTAAAAAGCTCCTACCACCAGGCGTAACCCCCAATGGTGAATCAAGTTTAGGCAGTGTAAAATGGATGGCCATGCAGAAGAGTACATGAAACTCCCATAATCCAGCTTGGATCTAACAGTAGATCGAGAGAGGTGAACCAGGACAGTACCATCCGCTCCCCATGAGATACCACTAAGAACACGGAGAATGTTGAGGGAACAAGTACAGCGGGCAGCCAGAGAAGAGACATGTGGAGACCAACTGAGTTTCCTATTAAATGTTAGCCCTAAAAATGTTGTCATCTCCACGAAGGGCAGAGCGACGACGCTGAGATGGAGAGATAGTGGAAGGAACTCTCTGTACCTCCAGAAGTTGATACAGACTGTTTTCTTATGGTAGAAATGAAAGCTGTTTGCGACACTCCAGGGATAGACTGTCAAGGCAATGCTGAAGGCGACACTCCAGGAGACACGTTCTCTGAGCACTGCAATAGATCATGAAGTTGTGCACAAATAGGGAGCCGGACACCTCAGCTGTGAGGCAATCCATAATTGGGTTGATCACTATGGCGAAAAGTGCCACACTCAAAACAGAGCTTTGTGGCACCCTATTCTTCTGGCGAAAGGTGTCTGACAAAACAGATCCCACTCGTACCCTGAATATTCGATCTTTTAAAAAGGCACGAATAAAGAGGGGGAGACGGCCGCGAAAACCTCATGTAAGCACGGTGAGGAGAATGCCCGCCCGCCAACAAGTATCTTAAGCGTTCTCCAAATAGAAGAAAACAGCCACCCTCTGACACTTCCGCAAAAAGTTATTCATAACGAAGGTCGACAAGATAACGAGGTGATCAATAGAAGAATGATGCCTTCGAAACCCACATTGGACATTAGTGAGAAGATTTCAACATTTGGGTATCCAACCCAGCCGAGCATTGATCATGCAATCCATTACCTTAAAGACACAGCTGGTTAGGGAAATGGGGCAACAACTCAAAGGAAGATGTTTGTCCTTTCCTGCTTTGGGTATGGGGACAACAATTGCTTCACGCCAATGATTGGGAACTTCACCTTCAGTCCAGACGAGATTATAAGTGTGAAGAAGAAAGCATTTACCTGTGGGGGAGAGGTTCTTCAGCATCTGAATATGAATGACATCCACCCCGCAGCAGAGGATCGGGAGATGGCAAGGGCACGTTCTAGCTCCTGTATAGTGAAAGTGGCATTGTAACTTTCACGATTGGGAGATGTAAAAGAAGGTGTTTGTGCCTCCTTGGCCTGTTTTCGGGGAGGAAGACAGGTTCATAAATAGCTGAGCTTGTGATCTCCGCGAAAGAGCAGCCCAAAGCATTGCAGATATCAATAGGTTTCACGAGAACTTTGTTTGCTATGTTCAGGCCGGGGATTGGGGAATGGACCTTAGTGCCAGATAACAGGCGTAGGTAACCCCAGACGACCAACAAAGGAGTAAATTTGTTGAAAAAACTCATGAAAGAAATCCAGCAAGCTTATTTGCTTTCTTTAATGACACGACGGCATTTCACTTGTAGTCTTTTCTAATTAATACAATTTTCCAAAGCAGACCAGCATTTTAAGAGATGTAGAGCACTTCGCCAGGTTTATTACCATTGCTACATGCTGCATTCCACCAGGGAACTGGGCCCCTATGTGGAGATGTTGGATTTCGGGGTATGCAATGTTCGGCAGCGGTGAGGATGGAAAACCACCATGGAAGAATAGAGCTCCCAGTCAGCTTTGGAGATGTTGCAGCTAGTGGAACATGGAGAAGTGGTATGATGATGTAGAGAAATTATACAGGGGAAATGGTTGCTCAAGTACCTATTAGACAGGACATACCACTCGAAAAGATGCGCAAGTGGAGTAGTGCATATTGCGAGGTGCAAATGGGAATAGGTATGTGCCGTGTCAGATAGGTAAGTTGGTTCGCCGGTATTTAGGCAGACAAGGTTAAGGTAGTTGAAGAGGTCAGCCAAAAGAGAGCCCATCTGGCAGGAAGCTGGAGAGCCCCATAGAGGGTAGGGGTCGTTAAAGTCGCCAATCCACAAAAACGGCATAGGAAGCTGAGCAACAAGGTGCAATAAGTCTGCCCTAAGAACGGCAGATGACGACGGGGTGTAGGTATTACAAAGAGAGAAGGTGAATGTGGAGATGGTGACATGGATGACAACCACCTGTACGGGAGTTTGCAGTGGGATTGGATGATAATATATGTCTTTCCAAATGAGCAGCATAGCACCTCCATAGGCAGGAATACCTTCCACAGGAGGTAAATCAAACTGTACTGCAGTGTATTGCAGAAAATTGATATGATCAGTTGGATGGAGCTTCATTTCTTGCAGACTGACTATAAGCGGGCAATGCAGACAGCTGTTCTACCTCCTTCCTACAGTGATTGGAAGGGGCAGCTTCCTCCGCCGGTGAAATGCTGGCAGACTGGCAAGCAGTAGAGAACCCTGGCGAGACAGAATGGCCAGGCCGTCTACTGCTGGATGGCGTTACGCAATGAGTCACGCCATGGCGGGGAAGGAGAGAGACTTCCACTTTTGTGTGTCTTTATGGAGACAGTTCTGTTTGGAGAATGAGCGGCTGATGGTTGGGAAGATGACATTTTTAGAAAATCTTCACAAACAAGATCTTTTTTCGAAGTACAGGTTTCCTACTTAGTGGCCCGTGATTTCTGTGAAACTGATGTGGACTGGGATGTCGAGTGGGCAGAAGGCATTGGGGATGTCGAGTGGGCAGAAGGCATTGGGGATGTCGATTGGGTAATCTTTGGGCTGACTGATCTGACAACTGTGTCACTGAAGGTAAATCACACATCTGCTTACCCGTCTCTGTTCCTCTGTTGTTAGAGGAAAGGACATTGCTGCAGGTACCTGCTGGGAGCACCGCAGGCTTTCTACTTGTTAGTAATTTCCGGGCTGCAGAGGTGGAAACTTTTTCCTCGACTCTGATTTCCTGGATTGTGGGTGGTGGTGGTGGACATGAGGGACCAAACAACGAGGTCATCAGTCCCTTCAACCTCAAATTGAATACGCCATGGAACTCGACAAAAAATAGGTGAAAGCCAAAAGACCATTACACTAGGAAGTAAAATCGACTCGTCAACAAGACTAAGACCAACCCAGGGCAGCAAATGCTACAGTGTCCGATCCCACAGCTCTGGAAGCGACCTCTAGCCTTAACCACAAGGTACTAATGGCACAGTGGTCAACGTATCATAGCTCCAGAGCAGGGAGAAATAAAACTGCATTAAAATGTAAAAGCGTGGGAGGGGGGGCTGATGGGGATGAGGCTCTAAACCCCACAATCAGCCAAGAATCACAAACCCACTCACCCCGAACAAGCGAGTCCTAGAGCTGACAATAAAATCTACTTTCACGGAGGAAGGCAAGGACGCGATCAACCATCCGTGGGTCATCCGCCAAAACTGAAGGCAATGCAGACGGTAGGCCATAGTCGCCACGGAGTGTGGAATGGAGAGGACATTCAGTCAGAATATGAGACACGGATTGTACGGCTCCACAATCACAATGTGGTGGATTGTCATTTCGTAAAAGAAATCCATGGGTCAGCCTGCAGTGTCCAAGACGGAGGCGACAGAGGACAATTGATTCTCTCCGGGAAGGGCGTAAAGATGAACTCCAAGCTGCAGTCGTATCCTTGATGGTGCGGAGTTTATTGGAAGGGGCAGTAGCTTTCCAACTGCTATCCCATGAGGAGTGAAGCAAAGATCTGATCTGCACCCGCAGATCCGCACCCGGAATTTGAAAGGGAGACGGGCAGCGAGTAATTGCCGATCTAGCCAACTGGTCAGCTACTTCATTCCCTGTAATACCAACATGGCTTGGCACCCAGAGAAAGGTAACGGAGCAGGCAGCACGATGAAGGTCAGCAAGGGGATCATGGATGGAAATAACTAAAGGATGGGAGGGGAAACAACGATCAATGGCCTGCAGACTGCTCATGGAGTCAGCACAGATTAAACCACGTTCCACAGCAGAACGTTTAATAAAACAGAGGGTTCTATAAATCGCCATCAGCTCTGCCGTAAACACACTGCATGCCTCTGGCAGAGAATGGCATTCCGCCCCAACAGGAGACGTAAAAGCATATCCGGAGTGGCCCGCTGTTTTCGAGCCATCAGTGTAGAAGATAGAGGCTCCCTGAAACTCTTCTAGTACTGGGCGAACCAAACGCCGAAAGACCATGGGGGAAATTAAAGCTTTTGGGCCCTGGAAGAGATCCGTCCGAATTAGTGGTCGCGGCACCATCCACGGAGGTGTGCGTGCAGTAAAATGGGGGGCGCAATCTAGCGAAGGGAAATGGAAATCCCGGCAAAGAGAGGCAAGCCGCAGTCCGACGGGAAGGCCCGCCCGCGGCCGGGTATCAGGGGGTCGAAGCCCTTCATATGCAAAAAGAACCTGGTAAGCGGGATGAGCAGGATATTGCCGGATGGCGATGGCATAAGACGCCAGAAGCTGATGCCGCCTGACCTGAAGAGGGCAGATTCCCACCTCAACAAGGAGACTGTCGACCGGGCTAGTCGGGAATGCACCTGTAGCCAAGCGGACACCATAATGGTGAACCGGGTCTAATAAGTTCAGGGCAGAAGGAGCTGCCGAGCCATAAACTTGACACCCATAGTCCAATCGGGACAAGATTAGAGCCCGATAGATACGGAGGATAGTTGTTCGGTCTGCACCCCAAGATGAATGAGCAAGGAAACGTAGGGCATTGAGTTTCCTCATACAACTAATCTTTAGGTGGCGAATATGGGGCACCCAAGTCAATTTTTTGTCAAAGAGAAGACCCAGGAAACGATGCTGTGCTACAACTTCCAGGCGCTGATTACCCAAGAACAGTTCTGGATCAGGGTGAACTGTAGTACGACGACAAAAGTGCACCACCCTCGTTTTTGATGAGGAAAACTGGAAACCATGGGACGTAGCCCACACTGAAGCCCGCCGAATGGCGCTCTGGAGCTGACGTTCAGTAGAGGCTACTGAGTAGGAGCTGTACCATATGCAAAAGTCGTCGACATACAATGCCGGGGTTACCAGTGACCCAACAGAGCTCACCAACCCATTGATGGCGATTAGAAAAAGTAACACTCAACACTGAGCCCTGGGGAACACCGTTCTCCTGTATCCGAGGGGAGCTAAAGGAAGAGCCAACTCTGACACGGAACAGGCGGTGGGATAAAAACTGACGGATAAAAATTGGTAAGGAGCCTCTGAGGCCCCAGTCATGAAGAGAACGTAAAATATGACGACGCCAAGCAGTGTCGTACGCCTTATGCAGATCGAAGAAGACTGCTACCAGATGATGTCTTTTAGAGAAGGCCTGTCTGATCGCAGTCTCCAGTCGAAGTAAATGGTCAATAGGGGATCGTCCCTCCCGGAACCCACACTGGTAAGGTGAGAGAAGTCCCCGGGATTCAAGAACCCAGCATAATCTGCAGGCTACCATCCGCTCAAGTAGTTTACAGGGGACACTTGTCAGGCTTATTGGTCGATAACTGTCCAGCCCCGACGGGTCCTTGCCAGGCTTGAGGGCAGGGACCACAATACTCTCCCTCCACTGGGAGGGGAACACCCCTTGAAGCCAAATATGGTTAAAAACTTTTAGGAGAAATTGTAGTTGTGAGGGGTTAAGGTGTTTCAGCAATTGATTATGGATATCATCAGGGCCAGGTGCTGAATCACGAGAAGAGGAGAGGGCCAGCGACAGCTCCCAGTCAGTAAAAGGTTCGTTATATGGTTCCACCTGGTGAGAAGTAAAGCCTAATTTGAAGGTTTCAGCCTGGTGTTTCTGAAGGAGAAAGGTCGCCGGATATGAAGTTGTCGCCGAGACATTGGCGAAGTGAGTTGCAAGATGTTCTGCAACAACAGATGGCTCCGTGCAGACCCCATCAGGCAGGGCAAGACCAGGGACGGAAGACGGCCGCCAGCTACCTTGGATAGATCGGAGCATAGCCCACACTCTTGTCAAAGGGACAGAAGAACCCAACGAGGAGACAAAATGCTCCCAGCATGTCCGCTTACTTTGTTTGATTAAGTAACGAGCTCTGGCACGTAGATGTTTGAAATTTATTAGACCAGCGAGCGATGGGTGGCGCTTAAGATGTTGCAAGGCCCTTCGGCGCTCGCGAATGGCTGCGGCAACAGTTGCATTCCACCAAGGGACAGGCCGGCGAGAAGGAGGGCCAGTCGACCGGGGAACAGCGGCGTTGGCAGCTTGGGTGATCATGTTGGTCATTTGGCTTATAATATCATCTATACAGCCTGAGGGGGAAGATGGGAACACAACCTGGGATGTATATAGCGGCCAATTAGCTCGACGGAATACCCAGCGGGGTACCCTGGCTCGTGGTAGGCGTGAGGGAAGTGAAAGGATCAACGGAAAGTGGTCACTATCACAGAGGTCGTCATACACCGACCAGTGAAATAAAGGAAGGAGAGAAGGAGAAGTGAGAGAGAGGTCTATGGCAGAAAAGGTGCCGTGAGCGGCACTAAAATGAGTTGGGGAACCATCGTTGAGAAGGCTCAGATTGTGGTCAGCAAGAAACTGGTCTATGAGGCGGCCCCGGCTAGATGTATAAGCACTGCCCCACAAAGGATGGTGGGCATTGAAGTCCCCAAGGATGAGGTAAGGAGGGGGGAGTTGCTGAAGGAGGGCCACTAGGGACGTGACAGTATGTGGCCTGTCAGGGGGAAGGTTGAGGTTGCAAATGGTCAATGGAGTGTCCAAGTGAACCCGGACAGCAACCACTTCCAATGGAATTTGGAGAGGAATCCAGGTACTGACAATATCTGTCTGGACCAAAGTACAAACCCCACCAGACGCCTGGAGGGGACCAACCCGGTTCCGACAAAAAGCACGGAACCCACGGAGGGTCGGTGAATGTGCATCCATAAACCTCGATTCCTGCAGGACGACACAGGCTGCAGAAGAGAGAGAGAGATTAGCTGTTTAATCTCCAAGAGGTGACGGTAGTAACCATTACAGTTCCATTGGATGATCATATCACGAGGATCTAGGCGGGAAGCGAATGGTATAACGTCTGTCACGCTGCTTTGTCAGCGACCGTCACCAAAGAAGAAGGGACAACATTCATAAATAGCTGATCAGCCTCGGGCTCAACGGGATGAGCGAGTTGCGAAAGCACAGTCGGCACCTCCGGTGGTACCGGAGGGGCTTTATCTTGTAACTTTGGTTTCTTCTTCTTCTTCTCCTTCTCCTTCTCTTTCTCTTTCTCTTTCTCTTTCTCCTTCTCCTTCTCCTTCTCCTTCTCCTTCTCTCGTGTGGGACGGGCAGGACCCACCCCAGAGAGAGGACTTTTGTCAGTTAGGTCTGGTACTGACGAGGATCGGGCGACCTTTGAACTCACTGACTGGGAGTCCGATGGCCGGCTGGAGGTCGAAGATCTCCGATCTGGGGAACGCCGGGACGGAAGGCCCTGAGATAGGGCACTGTCACCGGCAGGCGACGGAAAAGGGGTGCACTTCTCCGGCTGGGAAGGGGTGGGACACAAAGGGGGGGCTACAGGAGCTACAGGAGAGGGAGATGTGAGGGAGGGGTGTGGACGGGGTGTAGGGGGAAGATGGGAGTGGGAAGGGGAGGGTGAAAGGCTAGACGATAACGTCATAGTGAAGGTCGTCGCCATTTGCACGGGATGCAGACGTTCATATTTGCTGCGGGCCTCAGGGTACGTCAAACGCTCCAGGGATTTGTACTCTTGTATCTTCTTTTCTTTTTTGAACATAGGGCAATCTGGCGACCGTGAAGAGTGGTGTTGTTGACAGTTGACGCACACCGGCGGAGGAACACAGGGGCTCACCTCATGTAGTGGGCGTCCACAATCACCGCATACTGGGACTGCTGTACAGCGAGAGGACATATGACCAAACCTCATACATCGAAAACACCGCATGGGAGGTGGAATGTAGGGCTTCACTTCACATCGATATATCATGATCTTGACCTTCTCTGGGAGTGTCCCCCCCTCGAAGGCCAAAATAAAGGCCCCAGTATCGACACGGTTATCTTTAGGTCCCCTCTGAACGCGGCGAACAAAATGTACACCACGCCGCTCGAGATAGGCCCTAAGCTCCTCATCAGTTTGAAGGAGGAGGTCCCGGTGGAATATCACACCCTGTACCGTATTCAAGGATTTGTGCGGGACAATTGTGACTGGAATGTCGCCAAGGGTGTTGCAGGCGAGCAAAGCTTCAGACTGGGCTTCCGAGACTGTTTTAATGAGTAATGAACCAGATCTAAGCTTACCCATAGATTCCACTTCACCAAACTTGTCCTCTGTGGTCTCGACAAAGAACAGAGGTTTGGTGGAAGTGAAAGTCCCTCCATCAGTCCTTGAGCAAACGAGATAGCGAGGAAAGGGTTTTGCTCCTAACCGGCGAGCCTGGCCTTCCTCCCAAGGGGTAGCAAGGGAGGGAAACATCCTCTTATCCGCAGTAACAGCATTAAACGATCTCTTCCTGTCTTGAGAGACGGCCGATGCACGACCATTTTGGAGTCTCTTTTCATAGTGCTAGACGTCCGCCCTGGTGTCACCCACTCCGAAACCGGGGCTCTCTCCATGGGCGCCACCCAGCCTCAGCAAAGGCCACCTGGCACGATGGCCATTGCCAGGAGTTCTGATACCCCCGAGGACAGGCATCAACTCCTTGGCTTGCATGGAGAGGTCGCAGCTCAGACACCAGTAGTGTGATCCCTGTGGTGTCAGGGGGCTCAGCCAAAGGGTACATAACAGCCCCCCCACACGGACTGGCTACACGTGCTGGGGACTTAGCGGGGGATGGGGGCTACAGCGAGGAAAGGAAGTGGAAAGGAAAGGATAGGACCCGCGCTGTAGGGGCTAGGTCGGGAGTTTTTCCCCAATTGGCTCACACATTATCGGATAATTTTGTTATGGAAGGTCAAACCCCGAGGGAGGAACAAACTGGGCCAAAAACCGGTGTACACAGCAGACAAAAACAAAGTGCAGGACAATCGGTACCATGGGATAGCCAAGCCGTCATCCAGAGTACCACCAAGAGACGGGGTTGGAGAGGGTGGGAAGGAGGAATTGGGATGGGAAGGAGGGGGAACTAGGAGGGGTAATGCAGCCTGGGGAAAGCAGGAAAAAAGGCTGCAATGGCTCGGGGACCCGTGCGCGCCACACACGTACCCACAAAAGAGCTGTGGGCCCCCTGGGGGGATTTCCTGGATTGTCCACTCATCTTTATATACAGGGCATTTGCAAGAATTGGCAGGATGGTCACCCATGCAGTTGATGCAGCGAGGGGACGGAGGTGAGCATTTACCCTCATGGGCATCCCTACCATAGGTGACACACTTCACTGCATTTGGGCACAACTGACAGGTATGATTGAAACGCTGACACTGATAACAGCAAGTGGGATTTGGAACATATGGCCGAACGGAGATGATTTCAGAGCCTGCTTTTATCTTTGCAGTAAGGTCATTTTTCAAAGGTCAAGAACACTGTTTGGGTTTGTAGTAGGCTGCTGTTAACTTTTCATCACATGATGTACAGCTGTTACACCCTGGTCAGAAAGGTACTCCTGTAGTTCCTCATCAGATAATCTGTCAAGGGATCGTGAAACACTACCCCCTCCCCCCCCCCCCACCCAAATGGGTTTACCATACAATGAGGTTCGACCTTAACAGGAAAGGTGTGAAACAGTGAAGTACAAAGTAACTTCTGAACTTGGCACCTTCAGTTTCCAACAACAGTGTTCCATTACATCGGTGGGAACAAGTTTTGACAGGACCTGCAATCACATCAACACCTTGTTGTATTACTAAGGGATTCACTGACGAAAAATCATGGCCATCTGTGCGTGAAATGACAAGGAACCTATGCAAAAAATTTTTGGACTGATTTATCTAGTTTTCTTTTATGGGTAAAGGTCGAAGAAGAATAAGAAGAAGAAGAAGGCATCGTGAAGTTGTCCCCCATGATTGCCGGCGTCTCCGATGGCGAGCTCCTTCCTATTGGGAAACCCTCACTGAGGGTCACCCGCCTTCGGTGATTGTCCGCACCTCAGGTCACACCTCCCGAGAAAAGGACGGAGTGACCAGTCGACACGGTTGGAAGGTATCAGCTCGGGTTTTCACACCTACCTGGGCCTGGCCTTTACCAGGTGGTACGTGCTGGCCCTACATGCCTACCCGGGGCTGGGACTTACGCATTACCCAGTCACCTGCTATGCAGCAAGTGTGTGGGTGGCCTTCAGGAATGCACAGGGAGGAAGAAAGGAAAGAGGAAAGAAGGAAAAAGAAGGAAGTGGGAAAGGTTGAGACTCAAACACCAAGGCAGAGACTAAAGGAGAAGAGGAAGGCTAGAAGAGTACAGTAAGGAGGGAAAGGCAGAAGCAAGGTTTAGGAAAAGAGAAACAGAGAAAAGAGAAAAGCTGGTACATGAAACTGCCTAAACACACGAGACACCCATCTCTGGGTGAAGGCATAAACCTGGGGGGAGTGAAGCAGCCTGGGACGGGAATGAAGGCTGCTTTGGCTTGGGGCCCCATGCGTGCCACACACATACCCACAAATGAGATGTGGGCCCCCTGGGGGGACCACAGACCTGAGGCAGCGTATAAATCTTTGGCAGCTGATATCAGTATTAGCAAGGAGAATACGGATAGTGTTGTTGTGATTTGTGGTGATTTACAAGTTTTATTCTGTCACAATTTGCATCATTCATCTGTATTTTACCAAACACAGCACTCCTGCTATAACCTTGCTATCCACAATACCAGCAACAATATAGCTTTAATGTGCTTCTGGCATGAAAGCATAGCCAAAAGAGGTTCTGTTGTAATCTCATCTGCAATACTGAATTACATTACAGAGAATTTCCAACAACTGAAAAAAGGAGAAACAAGACATCTCATTCTGTGGTCAGATAGATGCATAGGTCAAAATAATAACTGACAAATTGATGCTCTTTTGCAGCATTTAATAGTACAGAGGTTTCACTATTGTTGAACAGAAATTTCTAATTACTGGTCATAGTTTCATGCCCTGTGCCCATGATTTTGCCTTTATTGAAAGGAAAAGGAAATAAGCAACACAAATTTTTAGTCTGTCATAAAATGGGAGATTTTAAAGATATGAGCTTAGTCGAAAATTCTTTTCGTATAACAGAATATGTTTGGCTCCAAATCATACATGATGATCCAACAACCATTTGTGGAAGGAAGTGTCACAATACTCTCCAGCTTTGGGTTAGAGTACTTCAAAGAAGATGAGAGGAACTGGATACAAAAATGTACCTCCAGTGAATGTCCAAAGTTTTCCAAATGCGTACACAGGACCTCTGCCCATAACAACTACAAAGAAGGACCTACTGGATATGCGCAGATATATCCCAGTTGCATCTAGAAAATTCTATGAGGACTTGCTCTCAATGAATTAAGTTTTCATTATTTTTAGTAGCACAAAGTTCATATTGTTTGTATGACTAATTAGTGACAACAATGCAATTATGTTTGTTTTTACCTTTGTTTCTAATATGCTCATTACACATATTTTGACAGAGAATTGCGACAGTGAAATACGAGATTAGTATTACGAGCTGGTAATGCTCACAGTCAGTTACAATGTTGTTCCAATTTAAAACTGTTTAATACATTATTTTTTCAAAATGAAATTGTTTTGTACATAGAATAAGTTGCCTGTAAGCTTTATATGGTAATAAATTATAGTTACCATCAAATAATTTGGAATTTCTTTCATATCACTAGCATAGCGATGTTTTTTTCCACCTCCTGTATAATTTAGCTTTTGTCAGTTACAATGTAGTTCGGGTTTACCATTCAATAGGGTACTTTCCTGTGTTAAAAATATGGTTCGAATTGTTGTTATTCTGAATGATTATTACATTCAGGCAGCATTTTCGCTCATAATTCTTACAAAACATCTGTTATTTTTACGTAATTAAAGCTTAAAAATCATCAAATTTCACGATTAGCTCACGTGATCGAAAACGCTCCGTTATTGGCTGAAGTACTGGTGACGTCATAGAACACCTACAGCGCGGCAACTAGAAGTCAGTGCTGTATTATTGTACGCGTTACCTCCATTTCGCAAATTTAAGTTTTTTTCGTGATCTAAACGCGTTTACAGTTTTGATGCCACAATGGAAGGTGGTATGTGAAGGCTGACAGCGGAAACCTCCCTAAAGTTGATGCAATTATGGTGTCTTCATTCTTTAAAAACAATCCAAATTTTTACGTGCCAGAAATAAGAAACGTGAAAACTGCATTGTAAGTAACGCATACCTACATTTTAAAGCTAATTATTTCGAGAGATATTTTATGCCATTGGAAAAAAGTACCCTATTTGTTGATGTCAGCAGACTCAATCTGAAGTCACCATATTATGCAATAAAGGGTGAAATTTTATCTTCTATCCAAGTGGCCTTGAGTGATTTATGTTGGCAACATCAACAAAAAGATAGAAAATCTTTGTCCAGATGTTCAGACCACATAGAATGACTAGATTAGTGTATCGTACAGACCATGAAGTAAATAAATAATGCTGTTCCTGTTCTATGATTGTTGTATGTACCCTTGTCCGGTCAGTAAAAGTAACTGCCCTTGTAAATCAAAGGTTTCACGACAAAATATTTGCGCTGTCACGCGATTGGGTAATGGCAACATCTTGATTCTCGCTATTCAGCATCTGTTGCCAACATAGTCACAGGAAGCTGCCGGGATAGTTAGTAAAATCTAACCCAGTAAAGCACCTAGTTGAGGGAGTAATTTTATTTAACTACTTCAATACTGTTGCAAAGTGAAACATCAAAACCTGTAAAATACAGCAAAAATGCCTTGTGTATAGTTATACAATGTATCTACATTCTAGAACAGGGACAGCGGGTTGCGTCGGCAACGCACATTTCGCGTAGTCAAAAAGCATGTCACTTTCACGTAAACATTGCAAGCAAGACACGATGGAATAAATTAATAGCGCCGAAATTACAGCGCTTTTCTGGTTTGTTGTTTTTGTGAGTGAATGTTTGCGATTGTGTGTAAACTTTCTGCCACGCAAATCAGTATTTTCCTTACATATTCAAAATAATAATAAAAAAAATAAAAAATAAAACGCTAATCAGTTGAAACGTTATTTACTTGCAATGGAAATTGATTGTTAGAGCCCTGTGCAGAAGAAAAGGCTTACATTATTTTATCTAAGATCTATTGGTGATATAATTGCATTTACTGGAGATAAATAATCAGTGCTATACTTTTATAGTGGACTGCAACAATATTCATTTGTTCTTTCACCAAATATATTAGGAAACGGCTTTAATTACACATAAATCGTAGGCGTGTAACATTATGAAGTTATACTTCGCAAATGTAAACATCAGGTCATTAACCTACACATAATAACTACTTCACACCTTTGCAGAAAAAGAGAATGATACTAAACAGTTTAGTTCACCAATGGAATAATATTGTTTACTTAGATCAAAATGATCCTCACAGAAATCCACACATGAAGAAGCCGCTATTTCATTTGGATCTCTTCGCGCCAGTGTCAACCACTTTTTGCATATCTTCTCATTTTTTGGTACTTGCAAGAACAATTTTTCTGGAGTCTTGGCATGAACCACAGACATTGCAGAGGTGGGGTGGCTTGCGTGCCTCAACAATACAAATAGCCGTACCATAGGTGCAACCACAGCGGAGGGGTATCTGTGGAGAGGCAAGACAAACGTGTGGTTCCTGAAGAGGGGCAAGCAGCCTTTTCAGTAGTTATAGGGGCAACAGTCTGTATGATTGACTGAGCTGGCCTTTTAACATCAGCTAATGTGGCTTTGCCACAGCTACTGCGAACGGCTGAAAGCAAGGGGAAACTACAGCCATTACTTTTCCCGAGGACATGCAGCTCTACTGTATGAAAATATGATGATGGCATCCTCTCGGGTAAAACATTCCGGAGGTAAAATAGTCCCCCATTCGGATCTCCGGGCGGGGACTACTCAGGAGGATGTTGTCATCAGGAAAGACAATACTGGCATTCTACGGATCGGAGCGTGGAATGTTAGATCCCTTAATCGGGTAGGAAAATAAGAAAATTTAAAAAGGGAAATGGATAGGTTGAGGTTAGATATAGTGGGGATTAGTGAAGTTCGGTGGCAGGATGAACCGGATTTCTGGTCAGGTGAGTACAGGATTATAAATACAAAATCAGTTGGGGGTATCACAGGAGTAGGACTGATAATGAATAAGAAAATAGGAATGCGGGTAAACTACTATGAGCAGCACAGTGATCGCATTATCACTGTCAAGATAGATACGAAGCCAACACCGACAACAGTAGTAAAGGTTTATATGCCAACTAGCTCTGCCGATGATGAGGAGATCGAAGAAATATATGAGGAGCTAAAGGAAATTATTCAGACAGTTAAGGGAGAGGAAAACTTAATTGTTATGGGGGACTGGAATTCGGTAGTAGGAAAAGGAAGAGAAGGAAAAATAGTAGGTGAATATGGACTAGGCAGGAGGAATGAAAGAGGAAGTCGCCTGGTAGAATTTTGCATGGAACATGATTTAATCGTAACAAACACTTGCTTTAAGAATCACAAAAGAAGGTTGTATACGTGGAAGAGACCAGGAGACACCGGAAGGTATCAGATAGATTTTATAATGGTAAGACATAGGTACCGGAACCAGGTTATAAACTGCAGGACATACCCAGGGGCAGATATAGACTCTGACCATAACTTGTTAGTCATGAACTGTAGGCTGAAACTGAAAAAACTGCAGAAAGGTAGGAAAATAAGGAGATGGGACTTAGATAAATTGAAGGAAAGCGAAGTTCTGGAGAATTTCAGAGAGAGATTTAGGCAACAATTGACAGAAACAGGGGGAAATAAAACAGTCGAAGAGGAATGGGTAGCACTGAGAGATGAAATAGTGAAAGCAGCAGAGGAGAAAATAGGTAGAAAGGCAAGACCTACAAAAAATCCTTGGGTATAACAGGAAATACTAAATTTAATTGATGAAAGGAGAAAATATAAAAAATGCAGTAAATGAAACAGGCAAAATGGAGTACAGACGACTAAGAAATGAGATTGACAGGAAGTGCAAAATGGCTAAGCAGGAGTGGCTAGAAGCCAAATGCAAATCCGTAGAAGAATGTATAAGAAGGGGAAAAGTAGATACCGCCTACAGGAAAATAAGAGAGACATTTGGGGACAAGAAAAGCAACTCTACGAATATCAAGAACTCAGATGGGAAACCAGTTCTCAGCAAAGAAGGGAAAGCTGAAAGATGGAAAGAGTACATAGAGCAGCTCTACAAAGGAAATGAACTTAGAGACGATGTTGTAGGAAGGGAAGAGGAAGTAGATCAAGATGAAATAGGAGATACTATACTGAGAGATGAATTTGACAGAGCCTTGAAAGACCTAGGTCGGAACAAGGGCCCAGGGGTAGATGACATACCCTCAGAGCTACTAAAGTCTCTGGGAGAGCCAGCCATGACAAGACTATTTGAACTGGTGTGTAGGGTGTATGAGACAGGCGAAATGCCCTCAGACTTTAAGAAAAATGTAATAATCCCCATTCCAAAGAAATCAGGTGCACACAGGTGTGAAAATTACAGAACCATCAGTTTGATAACTCATGGTTGCAAAATTTTAACACGAATTATCTACAGGAGAATGGAAAAGCTGGTAGAAGCTTACCTTGGGGAAGATCAGTTTGGATTCAGGAGTAAGATAGGAACCCGGGAGGCAATACTCACTTTACGGCTTATCCTAGAAGATAGATTAAGGAAAGGCAAACCTACATTTTTAGCTTTTGTAGATTTGGAGAAAGCATTTGACTATGTTGACTGGAATACACTCTTTCAAATTCTGAAGTAAGCAGGGGTAAAATACAGGGAAAGGAGAGTTATTTACAACTTGTACAAAAGCCAGACCGCAGTTATTAGACTCGAAGGGCATGAAAGGGAAGCATCAGCTGGGAAGGGAGTAAGACAGGGTTGTAGCCTTTCTCCGATGTTGTTCAATTTGTACATCGAGCAGGCGGTGAAGGAAAGCAAGGAAAAATTTGGAATAGGGATTAAAGTTCAGGGGGAAGAAATAAAAACATTGTGTTTCGCTGATGACATTGTAATTTTGTCAGAGACAGCAAAGGACCTGGAAGAGCAGTTGAACGGAATGGACAGTGTGTTGAAGAGAGCGTATAAAATGAACATTAACAAGAGCAAAACAAAAATAATGGAATGCGGTCTTAGAAAGTCAGGCGATGCTGAAGGAATTAGATTAGGTAACGAAACAATGAAGGTGGTAGATGAGTTTTGTTACTTGGGTAGTAAAATAACATGCAATGGTCGCAGTACAGAGGATATAAAATGCAGAATGGCAATGGGAAGAAAAGCATTTTTGAAAAAGAGAAATTTGCTAACATCGAATATTAATTTAAGGGTAAGGAAGTCTTTTCTGAAGGCATTTGTGTGGAGTGTTGCCTTGTACGGGAGTGAAACATGGACGATAAGCAGTGCGGACAGGAAGAGAATAGAGACTTTTGAAATGTGGTGCTACAGAAGAATGCTGAAGATTAGATGGGTAGATCGCATAACTAATGAAGTGGTACTGAACAGAATTGATGAGGAAAGGAATTTTTGGCATACCCTGACTAAAAGAAGGGATCGCTTGGTAGGACACATTCTTAGACATCGGGGAATCGTAAATTTAGCATTGGAGGGAAGTGTGTGGGGTAAAAATCGCAGAGGGAGACCAAGAGACGCATATAGTAAGCAGATTAAAGTGGATGTGGGTTGCTGTTCTTATGAGGAGATGAAAAGGCTTGCTCAGGATAGAGTAGGGTGGAGAGCTGCATCAAACCAGTCTCCGGACTGAAGACCATAACAACAACAACAACAACAACAACAACAACAACTTGGCAGATGTATTGGTACAGTGCGGAACTAAGCAATATTTGTAGGTCATTATGCAAACGTTAACGCCCAAACAAGAGGCCTCGGCCCAAACAATATACAGGTATTTGTTTATCTTACGAGAGCAGCAGCAGCAGCAGCAGCAGCGTGTTGTATGACGTCACAGGCATCACGTGACTCAAATGTAGCGTTTTAGCGGGCTTTTAAATTATTTGAATTTCATTTCTTTTTTTAAAAAAAGTACTGAAATCCACGAGGTAAAAAAGCATGTTCGGACCATAATATGACATAATTAACAATTTAAAACGATTTCCAGAAAACAGTCAAATACCCTATTCTTGTTTTACTACATATACTGTAAACAGTGGACATCAGAAATTAGCAGTCCCTCATGAACAGAACGGACTAGAATTACAACCACCAGAAAGGACATGGCAGGTTCAGGAAAACATGAGCTACATCCGCTCACAAAACAGCCAGCCTACACCTTTTTGTGTTTTTGTGAAAGATCTTTCAAAGGGTCACTGAATAGGTTATTAAAGGTTCACATGTATCACCACATCATCGTGTGGTTGTGAGTGTTATAAACAAACACAATAGTTGACCAGATTAGCCTCTCCATTCATTTAAAAATATCAAACGAAAATGAGTGACAAACATTACTATGCTTTTGGTAATCGCTATTGTGCAATTACTTGCCAATGATGGCAAACAAGGCAGTTCAGGCTCAATTCCTATGAATATTTGACAACAGCTTAGAACACTTAAGTTATCAAAAGAAAAAAAAGAAAAATTTTGAGATTTGGCAAGTAGACAATTTTGCAGGTTCTTTTGTTTTGTTGACTCTCATAGGTGGATTCTAAGTTTCATTAACTCAAATATCGCTTACACAGACCATCCTACATCTGTCATTTCTTTTGTGCATATTTCATTTTGCAAACCCAAAAATTATCTTTCCATGCCAAGTTTTACAAGATATGCAGTACTAAAAACCAGAAATGTTGTACATTTTCATTATTTACCTGGAGACAATAAATATTTTTCTAACTAATGAGGCAGTCTACAGATCGGAATGTGGAATGGTCTATCCCTCAATCGAATAGGTTAATTAGAAAATTTGACAA